>BPLR01019817.1:0-114692 GCA_021605095.1 Caerostris extrusa
TTCATCACTGTACCAAATACAGGGAGCTTGATGCTCTTGTTGTCAGCATCTGGTTATTGAGCTCTTGATAACTTTTTTGACAAACACCATTTGGTGACAACGTTTACCTAAACCAGGGGTCTCAAACTTTCTAGCCTTAGGGCCATACTGTTCACTCCAGGTAAGTTACCAAGCCCAAAACCGTTTAATTTTTCTGCCATTATCTATAATTTCTAGACCAGTCGCCGAGTACGCGCTTTGTGTGAGCATATGCTTGCTAACTATAAACTATTGTCGAGTGAAAAATCACAATTACATAAAGTTCACATTAGTATTTTATTACAAGTGAAAACCCCGCTTGGTTTCATTTGATTAATTTAGCTTTCCGTTCCTGAGAGATTTTTCAGAATAAAAATGAAAGGTTTGATTCAGGATATATACATTCCAAAACATCGATATACATACATTTACGATACTTTTTACTCCAACATAAATACCGAGGGTAACCGCGTGATGTTCACTAGTTTATAATGCGTGTGATTCATTTCAATTATTTGTTAGTTGTTATGCTTAACTTAAATATTCTGCGTATTATCACTTGTCATTAAGCTTTATCTAACAAGTAAATAAAACTGAATTATTGTCATTCTGGGTTTTATCCAACTTATTTCGCAACAATAAGCTATTCATTGTCGCGGCAGGATTGATGACACTGGCGGGCCGGATTTGGCCCGCGGGCCGTAGTTTGGAGACCCCTGTTCTAAACTACTGGGTGAAAAGGGGGAATATAATGTCTTCTGACAAGATTATAGACTCTCAATTCAGAGTTAACTATATATTATGTTCCTAATACACATTTCAGTACATCCTATTCAATGTATGTAATTCATCCTGTTCTAAAACAGGAGCAATTTTTGTTGTCTTTGAGTTCTTGATACATGATTTTGTTGTCTGGTCTTTGAGCTCTTGATAACTTTGGTGAGAAACACAGTTAGTGACAACGTTCTAACTACTGAGTGTGGGAATATAATGTCTTCCGATAGGATTATAGGCTGTCTACTCAGGAGTTAACCATATATTACGTTCCTAAGTATTTGTTTAATTGATATGTTTCATTAAGATTGCATTAAAATCGCCATAATTTTAAAGAAAGGTGTCACTAGGTTATGTATTGTGCTAGAAAAAAACATCTTGCATTTTAAAGATGCAATTCAATATTATTACATTTTGACCATGTTTAACTTTTAAAGAAAAACAAACAAGTGCCAGTAATACATCCCAGTAGCTGGAATCTATCTTACTTTCATATTCTACCTTTGAGACAATAGTTGCTATCAATAGACTTTATTTTAAATAATATACTCTTCTAAATATTATGATTTCTTTTTTTTTAATTTCTGGATTTACGTGCTTGTGACAAATCATAACTATATTCATCAATTTATTGTTCAATTTATATGCATTTGAGTATGATTTGATCTTTCCTCAATATATGTTAGAATGAATATTCTGCATGTGGATCATTAAGATAATGATAAGATAGACGATCGTTTGCAGAAAGCTTTTCATAAATCCTTAATAGATAAATCCTTCCCTTATGTTTCAAGATCAATATTCCAGTAGAAAAGTACAGATAAATCTTAGTTCATGCCTCAGCTTAGTACTGATATCAATATAAGCAAATGGTACTTTCTTTTGCACCTACTTTCAAGAAAACATTAAGATTTATCAGAGCATTATTTGAAATGTATTTTTACAATCATGGATATAAAAAGTGTTTTTAATTAACAGAAAGTGGTAAGTCGAGCAGATTACGCTGCATTCTGCACTTAGACGATTTGATATCTGATCTCCTTCTTGCGTTTTACGTCATATATATAGAGAACTGCTATTAATAGAAAATTAAAGTGGGATATTGAAATTTAAAGACTTTCTTTTTCAATGTAATTGTAGATTTGGTTCGAATATCTAACATTTTAATGTAAAAACAATTTGAAAACAAATGATCAAAAAATTTATCATGTTCTGATACTGACTGCTTTTCTATCTAGAAATTAAGATCAAAGAGTTGTTGCTGAAATTAATGGCTTACATTTAATTTTAATTTGTTAGCTTAGATAGTTCATTATTTTAGTTTCTTTTTATGTGAGAGAAAACATTTTTTTCAGACAAAATCACCCTAATTATTAAATATATTGTTTGAAGGATTCTGGTGAGATTTAAAAATATATTTTTAATATTTTCATTCGCAATTATATTATTTTCCAATTTTATCAAAAACTTCTCAAAGGAAAAAAATTTCAAACAAGACAGAGGCTGATCATATATGAAAGCTAATAATACATTAGAAAATATTTAACAAATTATTTTAAGCCATTCAAATACTTACACTTTTTTTAAACAAAGGGTTAAGACTAGGGTAATTTGTTTTGGCCTACATATAAGAATATCAAATTATATATAAATTATTTTCTGCGACATTCCATTTGTAGAGAATTGGAGATATTTTCTGCCAAGTTTAATTTTTAAGTTGTTGCTGTTTTCTTTTATATATGAATAGAAAAACAATGAAACAATAATCTTTATAATTGTATGAATAAACATATAACAAAATGAATTCGAACATAAAAATTAATGTACTGAAGCATAAAAGTTTAAAGCGATTCTCAACCAGTGTGTAGCGCTCCTTAAATGGGCGTGATAACACTCCTAATAGCTAGTATGTCAAAAAGAAAATGTTATTAAAAATGTATTAATTTATTATAAGGAAAGCAAAAACAAAAATACATTCTGACATAATAAAAAATAAAATACATATTTACACTGATAAAATACATTTATAAATAGGATTTTATTACTACTGCACAATGATTTCAATAATTGACTTGTTAATACTAAATTAAAATCAAATTTAATAATATTAATGACTTCCTTCTGACTTGCAGAGCAAGGTTTTTGAAAGATTTAATAGTAGAAATAGAAGCTCTAAATTATTTTTCTACATTTAGCTTAGATTTATATTTTGTCTTCAAAGTAATCATCATAGAAAATTCGGTTTCGCATAAGTAGGGTGATGAAAATGGTAATAATATACGAAATACTTTGTTTTAAGTGCAGAAAACTCATGATAAAACCTTGCCCAAAATTTAAAGAGCTATTTATTTCTAAATTGTTTTTCGATTTCGCTATTTACAATGAAGTAAACAAAGATTTCTTTTTCAGCAAATTAGAGACCATCAGTAAAATTTTGAAATGTATCTCTAACCTATTCGTAACTTGCTACTAAGTTATTATCAGCAGGAAAATGTTATTTTTCAACACACAGTAATTCGGTGCTGACAAATATCAATACATTTAATTATTCTTGATAATTTGTAAGGTTTTTAATTAAAGTCGTATTGGCATTGCTTTAGCATCAAAATACGTTATTATTGCATACATAGTTATTTTATGACAGTAATGGAAATTATGGTTGGAAATTGGGTCGCATATACTGCAAAGTTATGAAACGCTGAGATAAAGCATGTATGGAATCTATATTGTGATTCTTTGAAGAAAAAAACTGTATTATCATTTGATTAGAATATCCGCTTAAATATTGTCCAATCGTAGCATCATGGTAATAACTGCAACTACCATGCAGGAGTTCAGATTGGAATATTCTGGTGGTTTTAACATCAGTCACTATGATTAAGTGTATAAAGTCCATTAATCGATAGTCGGGCTGCCTGGTTGAAGTCTTCCAGGTTTTCTCTCATATGTGAAGGAAATTCTCTAATATATTTTTCCCAGCTATTATTCCAGTCTTGCGATTACTATATAAATCATCAAAAATATATAAATCCCATTAATGGAGAATTGGAGCCTGGTGGCCGAGTGACTAGGGATGTGGCACTCGGTGCCACAGAACTATTCTACTATATTTTTTAATGTTTCGTAGAATAAACAAAACGTGCAACACGTCGTGCAACGTTCAACGTGCAACGTTTTGTGCAACGTGCAACAAAAGCAAAATACGATAATTTTTTTTTATAAAATTGCTTATTTCACATATCCTGCCAAAATGTACAAAGGAAATTGTGTGTAAATATGTAAATGTCACTTAGTTTTGTTAAATTTAATTAAGTTGGTGATCTTGGCAATACTGTTATGGGAATGTTCGGCAGTATTGGCTGAGAGATCTTTAGGAAAGTACATGTTTCTTTCTTTTCTTATGTTCTTATGTCTTTCTTAACTTCTTATGTTTCTTTCGAAAGAAAACTGTTTTAATTTACTGTAAAATTCCATACATGCATATAGGAAAAAAAAAAAAAAATCGAAGAATCCTCGTATTAATTCGTTACAAGAAAACCTTTGATATTTACATATTTTTTGAAAAATTGCTCAATTATCTAAATAATTTTAAATATTAGAATGTTATTAGTTTCTAATCGATTTTGTATAAAGAAATATGAAATAATTATATTCAGATGTATTTTAAACAGCTAAACTAATTTTTAACATAATTGAGAAAATCATTCTTAAAAAAAACAATAATTTAATTTGAGGGTTTATGAAGTTTAAAAATATTTTCGCTAAAATTAATAAAAATGCCATCTTCCTCTCTATGCTCAAAATTAATGACATTTTATAATAGATGAAATGAAAGTATTTTATATATCATTTTTCCGGGAATAATTTGAAGTTTTGAAAAAGCATGTTTTATCAAGAATATGACTATTTAGCGTAAAACTCAGCTGATAATTTAATTCATCCTTCATGACATTGTACTGACTCATTAAATTACTTCAGTATAGCTTGTCAACAATTTTGCTTTGAAAGACATTAGATTAATGCCGTACAAATTAGTCGAAAATTGCGTTTTATGGTGCATTAACATACAACAATCTTATCAGAGTTATTAATGAACCGTTATATTGTTATTAATATGTTGATAATTACATACACCAATCATTTAATGCATCATTAATAAATCTGTATACAATTTAATGCAATACATGATCAAATTAACCACATATTTTCATACTAATTTTCTGTGATTAATTTAATGTTTTAATATTTATGAATAAAATTGTTTATTAAAAAAAATTTATGGTTTTTGATTTTTGTGCAATACATATTCACTTATTACAGCATAAAATCTGTAAATATTTTTAATTAAAAGGCAAATTTAAAGATCTTGGCGAAATTGATAGTATTAGCAAGTTAAAGTTTGTTATATTTAATGTAATTGTTTTTGGTGAAATTCTCAAAATTCCTTACACATTTGTATAAAAGAAGAAATATTCCCTGAAAATATGCATTAATATACTTTAGCAGTAACTGATTTGTTACTGCTAAAGTATATTAATGCATATTTTTCAGATAGCACATCGATAATTAACTGTATAACATATCGATATTGTCTTAGCAGTGATATTTAAAGATTGCGAGTAAATACATAGATTAATCTCTCAACGGTTTCCTACAAAGACAATTGATCAATATATAATTTGGAATTCATCTTTGTTTTATAGTAAAAATAGTTTTGTCTATTAAACCATATTTATGGATTTTCTGTGAAAGGAAATATGAATTAAACTTGTTAAAAACATTTTAGTGATAGTAATAAAATGTTGCATTTAAAAATATTTTAAAAAAAAATTAAGATTTTCCTTTGTTTTATTTTTATACATTACTGTAATGAATAATATTATTAGAATTTTTATAAGGCATATGCAAGTTAAATATAAAAAATAGGTTTCATTTAAAAGTGTTAATGTTACATAAATTTAAATACTTAATATTTACTAAAAGTAAATTGTTACATATATTTAGTATTTATGTCAATGTAATTTTTTATCATCTGTTTATAATAAAATAGTTTTTAGAATAATAATTATCTAAAGAATTTAAAATACCCTACATTCATAAAATATTTAAATATTTGTTAATCCTTTAATATCAAATTGTGTTACCTAATTTTGAGCAGAATGTACACGACACCACGACTTTCAAATATTTTTAAAAATTTTGCATTAATTTAGTCTGTAATCTTATATACAGTTTATTTAAATTTTTAAATGCAGAAGTGTTTAATTATATTTACATTTCTTCATTTAAATATGTATCCATAGGGAGTGCATACACCATATTTTTTACTTAGAAATGAACCCATTAGGGGGGTGGATTAAAATATGTGCTACTGCTAAAGAGATAGTTTGAGCCTTTTGCAAACATTATGCTAATATTTCAAATTTTCGTTCTCAGAATAAAATTAAAAATGATGAACTTATTCCGTTGGTGCTTTCTGAGACTTCTGAGTTCTGCTCCTTCTTTAAAAGATGACTTCTTTGAATTAAAATTGTATGTGGGCTTGAATGGCCTTGTCGAATGAAAGAACCCATGACCTGATGGCATTCTGCCAAAGTTTCTTATTTACCTCGGGCTTTTGGCAAGGAATGCCTTACTGAGACTTATAAACCTTATCTGACTACCTGAGTGCCTGGAGGAAAGAAGAGTGGATACCAATATTGAAGACTAAAAAAGGGTTCACAATGTCTGAACAGTTATCGACCGATATCTTTGACGAGTATAATATGTAAATTAAATGAAAGACTGATTTAAAATCTGCTTAATTTTGTGCTGGAGAAGAAAGATTGTCTGAATGTCATGGTGGGTTTACGAAACATATGCTTACCCCTGAACAGATTGTTCGTATGGCACCAGGAAAAAGAGATGGTTTTCAGAGAAAACAGATCACTGTCGCGATTTTTGTGAACTTTATAACAAGGACACTGTCGCAGTTTTTTTTTTTTTTTTTTGACACAGTCTGGAGGAAAAAGCTCTTAACCAGCATATTGTATATGATATTGGGGAGGATATTTATAGATGGATTACATCATTCCTGGTCAGCTCTTTATACGTATTAAATACAATGTTAGTATCTCTAGATATAGGCAAATAAGGCAAGGCATTTGTACGTCCGCAGGGATTAGTCTTAAGTCCGTTGCTTTTTAAACTCAGTAAATGACTATGTGGACGCTCTTTGCACCCACGATCTTGAAGTTCAGACTTTGCTTTTTGCCTATGATCTGGTAATTTGTACCGCGGGTAGTAAATTTGAGTGTATATAAAAAAAAAAAAAAAAAAAAGTTTTTGGAAGAGTGGTCAGTCGAAAATGAGACGACAGCAAATCCAGACAAAACCACATTTCAACTTTTCTCGCTCAGCCCTGAACTTCATGACAAAAACCTTAGATTCAAAGACCAATTTTTGAAAAGAACTGAAATTGCAACCTATTTGGACTTGTACTCTGAATACAAAACTAAACTGACCGGCCAAATTAAAAAGCTATTAATAGTAGGAAAAGCAGGGCTAAACTTCTAAAACGTTTTAGCGGCACAACCTAGGTTCCACTCAAGATATCCTTTCTACGGGATATAATACTTATGTAGGACCAACAATTGAGTATGGTAGTGAGACGCTTATAGCAATCACGGAGGCAAATTCGTAAATATTGGATATATTCAAAATTCTTATTCTGAGAGTTATTACTGATGATATAATATCTACACCAATTGCCGCTATTTAACTTCAAACTGGTTTGAGCCTTGTGTGACCGTAGATGGAAAATGGCTGTAAATCTTGAAAAAAATTTGAGAATAAAGATCAATTTTCTGAATCACTACTGACCGGCTATGGAGAGGTAGAAAACACAAAGCATTTTCCTTTCTTGTATAAAAGATTTACATGATACACCTAAACATTCCTTCTTCAGTCCTTTTTATCTTTCCAGATCTTTGGTGTCCATTGTAAAATTTAAACTTGCTGACAGTTATTTGGACCTTGTCTCTGATGTTATCAAGAAATCTTTTCTTGGTTTTTAATTAACGTATACTGTCTCGGCTAATGTACATGACCATCTCCCCCTGGCGAACGTCTTCTTGGCTCCATGTTTATACTGATGGTTCCATTGAATGGGACACAAGAAATGCAGGAGTTGGAGTTTATTCTACAGACTTTACATTATCTTATGCCGTTGGAAAGCATTTTGACAACTTTGATGGCGAAATAACCACCATTTCTTTGACTTTAAATAAAATAGAGAAATATAAAAAAAAAGAAAATATCGTATTTTTTATTGATTCCAGGGTGGCAATTATAACCTTAACTACTACCAATCACTGTGGATGTAAGATTTCTAGAAACCGCATAGTAAATATAGATAAGCTGTTAAACACCAAGACATTCCTTTATCAGCAGTGGATTCCAAATATTTCGGTTTATATGGAAATAAGCAGGCTGCTGGCCTGCTAATTTCCATATAAGTATATTATCCATATTATATATTATAAATAGTTCCATATTATTTCTATTAGTAACGTTGGCCAAGAATGGAACACAAATGATACAATCTGATACTGTTTAGCCTTTGTGGCATATAAAGCTATATATATATTTCTCAACAAAATCACCATTTAACCTAAATAGAGAGAAGTCTTCTGAGAAAAGGTGGAATTCCCTGTCGAATAAATCAAAAATGTTTTTTAGTTCCTTGCCTAGAGCGTTACACGTGGCCTGTTTCAGACTTGTCACGAGCCATGACTGCTTACAGAGTTACCTGTATATAATAGGGCAGGCTGATACAGATATTTGTTTCCTTTGTAACTATGGCGTATTATTAGACTGGAGAGCACCTTATCATATGCCCTACTGTTCTTAGCTCTTTCCCTTTTAGTGTTACTGTCAATGCCTTTAGTGATTGTTTTAGTCTGCATTCTCATCGATAATGACTGAGAGTTCGGAGATGAGCATAGGATAAAAAAACTTTTTATTTACAAATTAAAATTATTTAATATTATTACTCTTGCTATTAAACTTTTGTAGCTTTATGTATTATTTCCCCACAAATATTAAATGAAATTCCAATTCTAAGTAAAGTTGTTTCAAAAATATTACGTCCTATATATTAAAGAGGCTGCAAATCCTCTTTAAATTTATTAAAATAATTAATACTTTGTTTATTAATTATATTTTATTAAATTAATTTATTAAATTACTAGATGTTTAGTTATTTTTTTTTTATGAATAACATTATTTTTCACAAAACAAAGTTGCAGATCCTTAATACGAAGCCTACAAAAATTAACTTTTATTTATGCAAAGTATTAAAAAATTAAGATTAAAGATTAAGTATAGAATTTGTAAGAAGCCTTGTAAATATTGACTAAAATCAAGAAATATTTTAAAATAAAGAATTCATCTTAAAATTTTACTTTTAAAATAATATAATTATAAAATTTGAAAAAATAAAAAAACTATCAGCATCTTTTGTGGAATAATTATTTTTTCAAAGTATTTCGACGTTTTTAAAATTTGTAACTTTCAGCTATGGTGAAAAATAAAATGAAAAATATTTTCTGAGATATTAAATACTTCAGTTTAACAGAATTAAATGTGTAATAATATTTTTGAGAGATAGGAATGAATATAATTTATCCACGTTCAATACAAAATCAATTCATCATAAAAATAAAGGATTAATGTAGATTTTAAATTACACGAAAGATCAAATATAATAATATATAATTCTTAAGAACTAAATATCCGAAACATTACTCAATATGTTCATTAATCAATTTCCTATCCTTACAAATAATGCACCTTTATAATTAGTAATGATAACTGTAATTAGGAAACCATAAATTACTGTTATCATTTCAGATTTCTGTGAAGCATATCAAATAATTAGAAACATCTTAATTAAAGTATTATTCTCCTAAACTGTGGAGCTTGAAGGAATTAGTTACAAATAATGACCACCGCAAAAGGATCTCTCGTGACAATCATTCCTGTAATATATATCTCCCATGACACTGGACTCTTCACATCATTCAATCTTCGTATCTCTGAGTAATGATTGCTCGTTTATTTTGAGGTTTGATTAAATGGGTATTAACCTATTTCAACAGAATTCACCATTTATTTTGTTCATTGAATTTAAAGTGTTCAATACAAAGATCGTAAATTTTTAATGGAATTAAATATATAAATATGAAAAGAAATTACCCAAAATAATTTCTTTAATTGTAATTAATCCGTGAATTAGCTTGGGATATTTGTTGGTTTTTCATCAGTTGTCTTTGAGGGGATATAACTTTAATTTTAAAATAAGGTAATGAATATTGAAGTTTGCAAATGGGGTGGAACCAGATTGTAACTGAATATGGTTGGGCTGAGACACTTGATGACACCGGCTGAAAACTCAAAGCTTATTTAAAATGAACAAACACCAAACACATATTTAACGATAGACAATATTCAACACATTTAAGGATATATAATTATAGATTCGTTTAAAGATTCCACGTCTAAGCCGAAAACCTAATATTCAGGTATGCGCGGATGCGCGAAATATGCTTTCTCTCAGGGTGAGCGTGTGTAGGCTTATTTATATGCAGGATGGCGTTAAATACATTTCCTCTCGGGATGAGAGATTACAAACTGAATTTTTCTCAGCAGAAGCGCGGGTTGTGCAAAACTTAATCACGGGTGAGAGTCTCGAGACCTACTGACCATTTCTTCTGAACGCCACAGAGGGTGCTCTTGCCAGTGTGTAGGAGGAAGCAAGGTTACAATAATAATTTTATGTATATGTCGTGAATAGTAATTTTTTGAATATTAACTAAACAAAATTTGATTAAAAGAATTATTTATTGTGATTTAATATTACCATGTTAATTAAATATTCTAAATTAAAAAAATATTACAATATAATTTTTTTTTTTAAAATTTCTTATGATAAAATTATGTGTTATATATTTGAAAGTGACTTTTATTTTAAAATTACATTAAATTACTAGAATTTTTTAATATTTTCATATTCTATCATTTATTACATATAAATAAATACCTTCCAAATCATTAAAATGTTAGTCGGAAAGAAAATGTAATTTAAAATGATTAAATTCTTACATACTTTTAAAATTTATATCATATCCTAATTTTTCTTTCTGTTTTAAATTGGAACTGTAATAATAAAATGAAATTGCATAATAAACTTCGAAAATTTAACTTAAAATGTTTTTCAATCATGCTTTTTTATTATAAGTACTTTCAGGATTTCTGAAAGGGGAAATTATATTATACCATCTTATTGAATCAAAGGATATGGCACAAACAAACTCTAAACTCATAAATTTTGAATTTAGAATATAATTTTATTACTTTATTTAGGCAATAAATCTGTACTAAAATTCCCTTTTCTCTACTTGGTACAAATTTCAATACAATCGAAATTGCTGCATAAAATATAAAAGAAATAAGTTTCTGAAGTCCTCCATTGCATAAATTGTTATTAACTCCAAAAGTTGTAGAGACACTTTTATTTTCAATTATTTTTTGACATGCAAGAGAGCAGTAGAAAAGCAATATCTCCCCAAGAATGTTTCAATAACATAAGTTAAACGGATAAACATGGAAGACTTCTTTAGAATATTTATTGGATAAAAGTCTTTAGTTTACATCGAAGGATGCTTTGATAAAAATACTTTAAACTCTTCAGTCAAAAGAAATTCGGTTCAATCTGGGCAACAAATTTTTCAATATCCGGTAGCTTTTGCTAAGAAAACATTTATGTCCTTACATTGGTATGTGGTTTCGCCTTGTTTTTCTAAGGAAGCTTTTATTTCTTATATCCTAAATAAAAGAAGCTATTTTTCTTTCAGTAGTGTTCTTAACATTTATGTCGGGGTGATAGAAACAATGTTATAGATATATATATAACCCAGTTTTCTTTGAAATTATATTTGTTTTCCAATGTCATGATTTATCATTTTCTAACTATTTTTTTGTATGTTGACAGAAGTAAATGAAGCATAACAATTTATTTCTATATAGGAAAAACAAACTTTCCACAAAATATTTAAAGTTTTATTATTCAATAAAAACTTTAAAAATTTTGAAAAAAAAATATATTTTTAAAATAAATAAACCACACGACTGTTCTAACATTAAATATAATTTAAATACTATATTTTATTTACTTGCATGGTCAATTATGCACCTAACTAAATTCGTATTTTTCACAATAACATAAATCAATATCGTATGACACACAGTCACACAATGGCATTAATTTTTATTCAATGTATTTAGACTTAATTTTTATATTATTATAGTTAAAATATAAACAAATTTATAAGCATGAAATCAATAAATGTGTTGATAAATTGCTTTAAGGAAGCTATTTTTTTTTCAGTAGTGTTCTTAACATTTATGTCGTGGTATTAGAAGCAATGTTATATATATATATATATATATATATATATATACAACCCGATTTTCCTTGATATTATATTTGTTTTTTAATCTCATGATTTAGCAGTTTCTAACTGTTTTTTTTTTTTATTTCTTGACTGAAGCAAATGAAGTATAAAAATTTTTTACATAGGAAAACAAAAAAGTGTATTTAGGAAAACTTTAAAAATTCCGAGGAATATTTTTAAAACAAATAACGTACACGACTGGTATAACATTAAATACAATTTAAATACTATATTTAATTTATCTGCTAGTTTAATTATGCATTTAACTAAATTCGTATTTCTCACAATAACATAAATCAATATCATATTACATGCAGTCATATAAGGACATAATTTTTTAATGTATTTAGTCTTAACTTTTATATTATTATGGTTAAAATGTCAACAGGTTTACAAATATGAAATTTATAAATATGTGGTAAATAGTTATAAAAACAAATAATATTCTAAATAAAGGAAATTATTTTTTCTTTCAGTAGTGTTCTTAACATTTATGTCGTGGCGATAGAAACAATGTTATAGATATATATACACTGAAGTGACAAAAGTCATGGGATAGCAATATGCAAATTTTCAGATGGCAGTAGCATCGCGTAGAACAGGTATAAATGCGCAGTGCTTTCGCAGAGCTTTCATTTCTGTTCTATTATTCATGTGAAGAGGTTTTGACGTGATGATGACCGCACGACGGGAATTAACAGACTTTGAACGCTGAATGTTAGTTGGACTTTAAAAGACGCATGGGTCATGCCATTTCGGAAATCGTTAGGGAAATCAACATTCCCAGATCCACTGTGTCAAGAGTGGGCCGAGAGTATGACATTTCAGGCATAACATCCCGCCATGGACAGCGCAGTGGTCGACCGCCTGCACTTAACGACCGAGACCGGCGACGTTGCAAAGAGTCGTAAATTCTAACAGACAAGCAACACTGCGTCAAATAACCGCAGAAATCAATGTGGGACGTACAAGGGACTTGTCTGTTAGAACTGTGCGGAGAAATTTGGCTTTCTTGGGCTATTCTAGCAGAAGACCGACTCGAGTGCCTTTACTAACAGAACGACATCGCTTGCAGCGACTCTCGTGGGCACGTGAGCATATCGGTTGGTCCCTAGATGAATGGTTTCTATTTTATGATGAAGTTTCGGTCCATGGCTTCGTGTGGCGCAGACCCCACGAAGCCATGGACCGAAACTGTCAGCAAGGCACTGTTCAAGCTGGTGGTGGCTCCGTAATGGTGTGGGCTGTTTTCAAGGCATGGACTTGGTCCTCTGGTGCGACTGGACCGAACATTGACTGGAAATGCTTATGTTCAGCTACTTGGAGATTTTGCAGCCATTCATGGACTTCATGTACCCAAACAACGATGGGATTTTTATGGATGACAATGCGCCATGTCACCGGGCCACAACTGTTCGCGATTGGTTTGAAGAACATTCTGGACAATTCCAACGAATGATCTGGCCAGCTAGATTGCCCGGCATGAATCCCATCGAGCATTTATGGGACATCATCGAGAGGTCTGTTCGTGCCCAAAATCCTGCACCATCAACGCTTTCACAATTATGGACGTCTATCGAGACAGCATGGCTCAATATTCCTGCAGAAGACTTCCAACGACTTTTTGTTGAGTCCATGCCACGTCGAGTTGCTGCACTTCGCCGGGCGAAAGGAGGGCCGACACGATATTAAGAGGTATCCCATGACTTTTGTCACTTCAGTGTATAACCCTATTTTCTTTGATATTATATTTGTTTTCCAATGTCATGATTTATCATTTTCTAACTATTTTTTGTATGTTGACAGATTAAATGAAGTATGATAATTTTTTATATAGGAAAAAACCGTTTATTTAAGAAAAACTTTAAAAATTCTGAGGAAAAGATATTTTTAAAATAAAGGATTCACAAGGTTGTTCTAACATTACGTACAATTTAAATACTATATTTTATTTACGTGTAAGATTAATTATACATTTAACTAAATTCTTATTTTCACAATAATGTAAATCAATATTGTATTAGAAACAATGTTATATATATATATATATATATATATATATATATATATATATATATATATATATATATATATATTTATTATACCCAATTTTCTTTGATATTATATTTGTTTTCTAATGTCATGATTTATCATTTTTTATTTTTTTGTATGTTGACGGAAGTAAATGAAGTAAAACAAATTTATATATATATATAGGAAAAACAATCCGTTTATTTAAGAAAAACTCTAAAAATTCTGAAGAAAATATATTTTTAAAAACAAATAATGCACAAGGCTGTTCTAACATTACGTTCAATTTAATTATACTATATTTTATTTATTTGCATGATTATTTATACATCTAACTAAATTCGTATTTTCACACTAACATAAATCAATATCGTATCACACAGTCACAAAAGGACATTAATTTTTATTCATTGTATTTAATTTTAATTTTTACATTAATATAGCTAAAATGTAAATAATTTATAAATATGAAATCTATAAATGTGTAATAAATTGATTTAAAAATAAATTTTTGATTTTATCATATGGGATAATTTTTTTAATATATATTTATTATCTAATTTCCAATGCGAGCAATTCCTACATATTTCATTGAAAATGTTTATAAAATTCATGTGTGTTCTTACTTTTTATTTAATAATAATTTCTATAAAAACAATCGTATGACAATTAAATAAATTTATTAACAACTATTTATACAAAAGGAATACGAGAAATGTTTTACTAAAGTAGAAAAGCAATCCATATTATTGAAACAGATTTTTTCCCGTTAAACTTTTCTTGACGTATGTTTGAATTAACTAATTTTTATTATTATAATTCATTTATTAATTTTAACTTCAATAAATTATTTTACTTTAATTTTATATTCGAAAATATTTTCATAAGAAAGTACGTAAAGCATTTTTAATATTTACAAAAAATTTTTAAAATTATTCATATTTAATAATAAAACGTGATATAATCAAAAGATTTGAACAGACTAAAAAAATTATAAAAATATATATTTATAACAATAAAAATTACATTTGAATATTGTTTACTTCCAAGTAAAATTTTTATCTGTAAATCAAAGTTCATAAATTAAAAATGTGCGTAACAAAATATAAAAATGAAGCAAAAAAATAAACATTTTTCATTTTATTTTAACATTCTGTCTCGTAGTTAAAAATTCAATCAATATATTTTTTTGAAAATAAATCACTTTAGATTCAATTCCTTGTAATGCAAAAATGCATTGTTTTAAAAATATTAACAATTTTTTTGTATTCATTTAGAGTTTTAACCGATATAATTATTGCAGTTATATAAATTTATCTGTGATAATATTAAGGAGCTAATATCCTTTAATAAAATATTATTTGATAAAATAAATATTAAAATAATATAATGTAAAAAATAATTATATAAAATAATAATACAATTAATAAAATAAAATGAAAATTATAATAGAATAAAATATTATTTAATATTTAATTATATATAATTTAAAAATAATAAATTATTATTTGATATAATAATATATTATTTGATTTATAAAAAAAAGAATCTGTTCTTTTTATTTTAGTATTTCAGGACATATAATTTATTGCCAGAAATTAAGTATGATTTTCAAACTTAATTGATAACCCGATTAAAACTTTATGTAGGTAACGAAACGATTAGGAAAGATTAATTCTTAAATATTGATTTCTATATTTAAAAAAATCATTCCACCAGCTTTATGTTATCTGGAAATAACTCTTAACTTATTAAAAAAACCAACTTTATAAAATCAGATATGAATGTGAAAAATATAAAAATTAACAACTTCCAAAAGTTCTTAAAGCAACTATTTTTCGACCTTATGACACTATTTTTAGACTGATAACTTTATATTTTGGCATCTGCCATCTGACAGATAAGTCATATCCTGCCATACATTAACTTTAAGATTTTTATATCTCATATTTGCCCTCAACCAGCTGTAGATGGCACATCCATCACTGTCAACATCAATTATCTAAGTTACTTTATTTGCAACTTTCATATATGAGATGAAAAATCTGAAAAAATAATTTATTTCAGTACATGTAATTTATTGCAAGACTTCTATCTCTATTAAATCGTTATACAGATAACGGTACGATTTGGAAAGATTATTACTTAAATTTTGATTTACATATTTAAAAAAATTATTCTACCAATTTTATGTACCAGAAAAATAACTATTAACGTGTTGAAAAAACGAACTTGATGAAATTAGAAATTTATTAATTCAAAGAAGTGAAGATATCTTTGTGAAAATATCAAATTTATCAACTTCCAAAAGTTCTTAAAGCAACTAATTATCGACTTTATGATACCATTTTTAGATGGATAACTTTGTATTTTGGCATCTGCCATCTGAGAGATAAGTCATATTCTGCCATACATAATGTTAAGAATTTTATATCGCTTATTTACTCTCAAGATGTAGATGGCACATCCATCACTGTCAACATCAATTATCTAAGTTACTTTATTTGTAACTTTCATATATGAGATGAAAAATCTGAAAAATAATTCAATAATAATCCAGTAATCTATTAATAGATCAATTGTATTCCAGAGAAAATACGGTTTATTATTTTTTTTTTTTAAGTTTAGATCACAAACCATCTGGTAATATGAGTAATGCGGATATAAATAAAAATATAAATATAAAATACAACGTTATTCTGTACTATTGCAGTTATTATAGACGTATTTATCTATTTTCATTTCGCGTAATATAAAATAACGTCGTTGAAAAGATCAGTTATATTTGTCTAAATTTATTGAATTGCTACCCGTTCCTTAACTAACAATCACAAAATAATTATAATTTGTTCTTTATTAATTAAATAAAATTATAATTATTAAGATAAATATTTTGTATTAATATGACATACGTATGCGTTCTAATTGTTTGTTGTTTGACATTATTAAAGTAATTATAATAAACAATGTAAAAATATTGGAGATTAATTTTACATAATGTGTCATTTTTTTATATGAGTAGTTGCCTTGCAGACTACATTATTTGATAATATACAAGTAAAATTTGGCGTATTTTACTTAATGACAAATCTGTCCCTGAACCTAATTTGGGAGATTCTTACAAATAGCAGTAAAAATTAACTTATAACAATCTCAGGTTAAAAACTAATCTTATTACAATCTAGGGTTAAAAAGTTATGGTAGTAATTTCCTTGCAATATTTATATTTAATATCTTAAAGTTTTTAATAATTAATAACTCAATTTTAAATAGAAAAGCATTTCGTAAAATTTAAAACTTAAATACAACTGGTCATTTCACTTGGTTGATTTTTCATATAGCATTATAATTGCTTTTTGATGTATCATATTGCATTGGAACATTTTTACTGCATACAGCAAACGAGAACTAACTATGGTACTTCATTTCTATTATGGCCCCTGTTAGTTAAAAGTCACCAAGAGCTCTTTTTGCATAAATAGCAGACTATAAATGGCAATTGTTTGAACTGTCAGCCATTTGACGCCATAAGTAGGATATTAATTATAAGGATAATATTATTATTACGATCCTACAATAGGTTGATATTACTACCTTACCTATTGCTGAATAATCTACTTTGGCGTATTTGTTTCCGTTGACATTCTTTCAGGGTATTTTTTTAGAAATAATCTAACATCTGACATGATGCAAGGATGGTTGGAAATGGATACACGGATTAATTAAAATTACTTTAATATTTATATGAATAAATAATTTCTGGAATAAGGTCTAAAAATGTTTTCCCGTGGTTTAAATTTCTTACATAATAATGATCAACTAGAAAAATTATGAAGGCATGTTCTAAGAATCATTAATGAAATTTTATCTTACACTCTTTCGTTTATTTTTATAACAAACAAGAACTCTTCTGTAAATGAACCTGATGTTAAATTAAAAAGAAAAATCTTTTCTACACATCCTCAAATATAGAATTACCACAGATATGATTCTGACATGAAAATCCTTGGAAAAAGTAAGGAAAGAGAGATTACATTCGGATGCAAGCGGATTACTCTAAAGAAGATTAGAGGTTGAGGGAATATGTAAGCTGATCAGTTTCTTTTAAATAAAAGACGATATTATTATGTTGCCTTCTGATCTCTTGAGATTTTCCTGCAAAGACTCTTATCTCTGACTTTTGTAACAGCCAGTCCATATTTGAAGTTTTGGCCACTGCATTTGTTAATATACCAGAGATTATGTTTACTTAATAAATTTGCTATTTGGGAGATCCTAATTCATTTATTTTGATAGAAAACGAAAACATTGTTTCTATAAGCACTAACATTTCCTTCCGCATAGCATAGGTTTCCTAAAATTTATTACGTTCTTTTTATCCTCAGAATGGTTTCTCGCTATTGCTAAGTAGAGCAGAAATGGTTGGTTGATGTATTCTTATGTTCTAAGGTTATTGTTATTTTGATAGACCAAACATATTTAGAGAGCACCTATAACTGATGCTAGGACAAACATAAAATGTTAAAAAAAAATAACGTTTATTTTGAATCAAAATACAACGTATTCAATTGATTAATTTATATTAATGTAAGTTTTGTTTGTGTTATAGAATTTGGGTAAATACATATACATGAGATGTTAAATTCAGTGAATTAATACAACTATACAAACTAATCTTTATATTAGTTTGTATAGTTAAATTGTATGAATACTAGATGTATAGATACTTGTATAATTACTAGATGTTTTAGAGAAAATAATTCCCAAATGTAATGTATAGTTACTGTAGTTTATAATTTTAGTTTATAATTTTATAAGTTTTATAATTTTAGTATTTTATCTATTATTATTTATTTATTATATAAGATAAGAAAATTGTTTGTTATTTTTGAAAGAGTTTACAGTCTCTTTAAAATGTTTTCTTAATAATAATTCATTAATCGTGAAATTTAATAGAATCTTATATGAAGATAATTAAATAATAATAATAATTTGTGTTTTTCATATGTTTTTAAGTAAAAATATATAATAAAATTTATGTGGTGAATTCATTTTTTTTTTTGTTGAGTTACTAAGGAATACATTATTGTTTTAAACTTCAATAACAGAACAATAACACTGTACCATAACAGTATAGTATCTTGCAGTACTAAAAAAATTAATTAATGATATATAATAATTAATGCAGCATTTATTATATATAATTTATAAAGAACCTATTTGGAAAAATAGTACAATACGTCAATGAGGAAGATGGTAGTATTTAAATTTTTATGAAAGATATTTTTTTATTAAATAGTACATAACATACAAAATATTTATTTACATTTTTTTACAATGCATTGTAAACAATTAAAAGTTTTTATCAAAATTATCCATATTGTTTTTATGAAACATTTTCATACTTTTAAAAGACATTAAACTGTATTGTACGGAACATTAAATAAGATTAAACTCCCACATTAAATCAGAAATTTAATAAACACAATTTATTAATATCAATATTGTAAAAACTAACCACCATTTCAGATATTAAAAATGTTAGTTAATATCATTATTTTAAAATTGAATATCATATTTTATGATTTTTAAATTAAAGAAATTGGGGTCATTATTAGTAAAACCATTATTAGTAATCCAATTGAAATATTAGTAAAATAAATTAAATAAATTATTGAATTTGGAAGAAACACAAATGCCCTGGTCATTTAAGATAAATATTCTGGCATTTAATATAATATCTTGTAATTTATTTTAATAACTAACATAATGATTTAATTCAACAGAATATTTTCTAAATGGTAGTAAACTATTCGAATTAAAATAATGTTTTTATATATTATTTAATAATAATTCTGTAATAATACAGACATTTCTTTTGAATCTCCTAATGCCAAAATTGTGGAAGTAATGGTTCTTAGTCATTTCTTGAGAGCAAGATGATGATTCCGGTTCAGCTCACGCTATAGAAACCAGTTTTCTAGATGCAGACGGTAGAGCAGAACGGTTGTCATGGAAACTGCATCACAGCGTGGCCATTAAGACATCGATTTTTTTTCATTTTGTTGTTTTGGCAACAGTCAGAATCGAGTGCCGGAAATGACGTCGTCACTTGGTTGAAGCTGTTTTTGTCTAGACTTTTGTTTCTTCTTGGGAAGCTGGGTTGAGGTGTTTCAGAATAGTTCGTCCGCGTTTTATTTTAATGAGCTTGTTAACGTGAGGTGTTTGCGTAGTTTATTTTCGACGCTTATATTTCCTGAAGGCTGTTTTTTTTATTTTTGTTGTGATGGGACAGCAATTTGCAGCAATTTTGGCATATAGAAAAATGCAGTCCATTATTAATACTTTTATTCGAAAAATAATGAGGAAAGCTTTGTATAGAAAATAAAAAAAAAGTTTACTAAATGTTATTGAAATATTTTGATAAAGGACCGCATGCCCTTTTTTAAGCAATAATGTGTTTTACTGCCTGCTATTTGATAATTAATTAATTATTTAGAGGCATGTTTATGGTTTTATTAAAAATTGATTATATGACTTTCTAAATTGATTCAGTGATATAAATTTATTCTAAAAATAAAATTTCCTTCTCAATCAGATATGTCACAATTGCACATGTTCAATAATTGTACAATTTCAATACGAATTATTTTATAAATATTAACTAATCATAAGTTTTAAGCAGTGATAAAAAAAAAAAAGAGATTTTTTTCTTATTTACAGTAGTATCAATAAATATTCATTGCCTAAAATTAATACCTAATTTCATAATAAATAAATATAAATTAATACCTAATATTATATAAATAAATATATATAATATATTAAAATGACGTCATAGCTATTGTCCGTTAATGCGCTTCAGGATAATTTTGTATTATATTTACACAAAATGTTTATAAATCCATATAAAATGTTTATTAATAAAAATCGCATTATACATAATTTTTATATTTCATACTGGTATTGTTTATTACTTTTACTTATCAAAGTATAAGTAATGAACAACACCAGAATGCGAAAATATAAGTAACAATAAGAAAGTTATTTTTCATTGTTTTTTCCACTTCAAATCCTTTTATTTGAAACACAGTATTTTTCAGAACCCATTTAAGCATTGTAAAACATATTTTCGTATTATTTTATTGCTCATTAAAACAAAAATTTCACCCACATTGTGGTTCTAAAATTTTGAACGAACACCGCCATTAGCTAGAGTTGCACGCCTTATCCCTGAGAGGAAGAACATTAGCACCTTCATATCCTCCTTCAAAAGCGTAATGAAAATACATTCCAACATATTTATTTATTTTGTCCATCCTCGACATAGCTCAGAAGCTTTCGGTTTATCCCTTGTAAAGCAATTATCGTTGATTTATAGACACAATGTGCTGTCCACCATGTCACTTTGACCCAAATTCTAAAATTACATTTCAGAAATAAAAAGCTATATTAGTTTTTAATAAATTCGGAAAACGTCCATTAATTATCAATCTAGGTTTTAATATAAGAGATGTAATTCTGAAAAAGAAGCATTAACATGAAATAAAGCATCGTATTAAATCTTACAAATGCAGATAAAACAGAACCACAAGAAAAGACCAAATGCCAGCTTAAATTAAAAAAAAAACTCAGAAGAAATTGGAAGCCAAAAACTAGACTGGCTATTTAAACTGTTCCGTTGAAATCTGTTTGCTGTATAAATTTTGTTTAACGTAGAAGAATATGTTTGAATGACTGACTCGTTGTATGCAACTACATAAACCGTTGGACCGAAGTTTGAGTCAGTCAAGTTGAAAGACATACTAAACCAAACAGTTATATTTAACTTTGTAATAGTTATTAAAATTCGTTAGACAATGAAATGCATTTTGATTTCAAGTGAACTATAACTTTATTTATTTTTTTCTGCTTTCTACTGTAAGCAAAGAAAACTTTATGTTATATGGATTTGAAATAGAGTACCAAAAATTTGATTTAGATTTCAAGTGAATTATAATTTAAGTTCTGCATTCACCTCTAAACAAAAAACACTTAAAGTTATATGGATTTCAATAGATTATCAAAAATTTGATTTTGATTGCTAGTGAATTATAATTTATGTTGTGCGTTCTACTGTAAATAAAGACCACTTAACGTTATATGGATTTCCAATAGATTATCAATAATTTAATTTTGATTTGAAATGAATTATAATTTATATTGTGCTTTCTACTGTAAACAAAGAACATTTAACGTTATATGAATTTTCAATAGAGTATCAATAATTTGATTTTTATTTCAAGTGAATTATAATTTATGCGCTGCTTTTTACTGTAAAGAACACTTTACGTTATATGGATTTAAAATAGATTATCAATAATTTGATTTTGATTTAAAGTGAATTATAATTTATGTTCTGCTTTCTACTGTAAACAAAGAACACTTTACGTTATATGGCTTTGAAATAGATTATCAATAATTTGATTTTGATTTCAAATGCATTATAATTCATGTTCTGCTTTCTACTGTAAACAAAGAACACTTAACTTTATTTGGATTTCCAATAGATTATCAATAATAAAACAATTCGCCGAAAAGGGTCTAGTAAGTATGCGGTAACAAAAAAATAAATAAATATCATATCTTTAATATAATATCATATCTTCTGTAGTGATACAGTAATTTGTTCCAATAACATAATTAAATAAAATGTTTTGTATATAAAATTTAAAAACCGTAATTTTATCAGTCTCTAAAAAAATACATATTTCGTATATTAAAGTAAATTAAAAAATGTTACTATGTTAATGAAATTTAGAAATAATGCAAATTTATTGATTGCATACTATTTTTAAAAAATAATAATTATAATCATATCATGTTTAAAAATTCTCAAAAAGTTTTTTTTTTTTTTTTAAATAGACCGCTAAATGTCAAGATGGCATTAACTTAATAAACGCCTTTTAGATAAAAATCTAACTTAATATTTTATTTAAAGACATTAAATACCTTTTCTATCTATGTTAAAAATACTTTATCTAACAAAAGCGATTTTATTCAGATAGTACTTATGTATTATAAAGAGAAATAAAAGTAAATGGGTTTAAGTGCTCTTATTTTCTGAAAGCTTTATATATTTGCACCCTCCATTACATCTTTTCTTTCTGAGAGAGAGAAACCTTTTTTCCGTTATCTCGAAAGTAAGATGATACTAATCCGATAAAAGACGAACATTTCACTGTGAAGGCTTTTCAGAACTTCTGACATATATCTCTTTACATCTATTACATTTTTGCATCACTTTTCTATATGGAAAAACAAAGTGAAATTTCAAATATATTATTTATCATTATTTTATCAAAATTTTATAATATTTATTTTAAATTGTATGTATTTTTAGTATAATTTCTTATAGAAATGGCAAATTAGAAATATAAAAATATCTAAGTATTTATATATACAGTCAGACCTCTTTTATGCGAGGGATATGTACTGCATAAAAAATATCTTGAAATACCATAAGTAGTTATTTATAAAATAAATTCTTTGCAATATATTTTTAAAAATGATGCAATAAATAGGAAGTGCATAAAAATATTATAGAGATATATAATTAAAAAATAGAAAATGTTTTTTTTTTTTTTTGTTCTATGCAGCTGGCTAACATTTAGATAATTGTCATGGATGCCTTAAGGCAGGTGCTGCATCGACGTTACTCACTTAGAACTATCCAGGAGGTGCGTGTAGCTTGAAGGTAATTTACGGCCGTGGAGTAACACTACCCACGCAACGCTCTACGATAATGTTAGACTGGGACATAAGGTTTAAAGTGGATTCCGAACCATTACAAACATCCATGGCACCGCCGGAACTCGAGCCCGAAACCTGTGGTACTAAGCGCCAGAGTGCTAGTTACTCGGCCATTCAGGCCCCAAAATATAAAAGAAATATAGATTAAAACTATACAATGCATCATTACGTCGCATCTAATAACATTCGTTGGATTGTAATTAATTATATAATATCATTTGGACATCTGTCAGTTTTTTTTAAATGCTATTTTGACGGCCATCTGTCCTTTACTTTTTGAACTACATTTTTAATACTCATATATATATATATATATATGTATATATATAGATATAATAAAAATATTAATATGTTAAAAATGTATTATTTATGCGGGATTTTAAATACACATTAAATACATATAAAGATAAATGACATTTAATTCCGAAAATGTCATTTATTATGTTATTATATACATCTGTAAGCCTAATATTTCACATGTATATAACAACAAGCTATTTGGCGGACGATGTAGTGAGGACAACAGAAGTAAATGTCCGATATAAACCTGGAAATTCTCATACAAGCAACCTAATTGTCGATACGATGCTGACACCATGTGCATCTGTTGTCAGCATGTTTCCTTGTTTCTGAAAGTAATAATTGCAAAGGAAACATTAAGTGGATTCCAAACTGAGCCCTCTTGCTGACTGGTACTAAAGTTGTCGCGCAAGATTAGGGCAGTTGCTTTGCATTGATTCTCAGTGGAATTTTGACTAATGCAAACAACTCCACTCATGAGTCGTATGTAAATTGTTCAGGGGCAGCAGAATGGTATATAATTATGTGCTTTAACAACTACTTGACTTTCTTTGCTTTTTATTTATTGGATGTGTCTTATTAAGTTACTCGTCAAGCTATTTCTGAAGTCAAAATTTTTATATTATTTTTTTATTATTTTACATATATTTATTATAATTACTTATAGAATTGATGAATTAGAAATATAGAAATAACTAAGTATTTAAATATGTAGTCAAACCTGTTATTATGCCAGAGATAGGGACCACCCAAGCACATACGTAAAAACGCCCCACATAGAAAATGTTTTAATGTTTGGTTGGTTTATTAAATTGATTTAATAAAGATATCTCATACTTGTGGCAATGTACACACCCTGACACGCATAAATATACTTCCACAGTGGTCGGTACAACAATTATATGTGTTTTCATTATCTGAGGTAATTTATAAATTTTTAGAAATTAAATAATCTAAAAAATAGATGAAACACTTAGCAATCATAAGCAAAGTTTTTTTTTTTTCCTCTTCAGTAATTAATATATATATGCAATTCCAAGATTACTGTACAATGCAAGCATTATTTCGATGAGTTTAATTGTAGGCCTCATAATATGGACAAAATATTCTTAGCAGTGAGCATTAGAATGTTCAAAGTTAGGCCCAGGTTCATTTCATTGGCACTGTAGATAGCAATTATTCTTTGCAGAAATAAAGAAATTCCATGTCAATTCTGATAACGTGTAGCAGTGTCTAGCTTGATTGTAAGGTTGCCTGTTAATATTTCCCCGGGTTCACTCCCATATGTAAATTAAATGTGAGGCAATTACACCCTAAAAGTATTTCCAAAATGTTATGCGCTCCCTTTATGTCCCTTGAGTCATTGATTTGCGATATTCCTAAAGGGAATAGAATGCTCACCGGTTCAAAACTAAATGAAACATCTACATTCTCTCCTTTTCATCTACTGTACAACATTTAGGAGATTTTAAAAATAATTTTCGTTATTTAATGAAAATATTTCTTATTATTGTACCTAATATTCTATCTAATAAATATACTTTACTACTGCATCTTATTGCATCAAAATATTCTTTATTATTTGTATCATAATTACCTGTTAAGTGCTGTATAAATTACACCTAGATTTTTAAACACTGTGTGTATTCTTCTTTTAAGGCTGATTTTGTATTGGCGATCGAAAATTGATCTTAAAAGCATTTCAATACACGCAATTTTTAAATTTATTAATTTTTTTTGTTGCTGAAATTACAATGCTTCAGTATGGACATGTTCAACCTGGACGACGCTCTTGAGCGACAAGCCTTCTTCTGAGTGGCAGGCATCACGTGATGACACACTGAAAGTCAGGGAAATGGAAATTACTTCTTAGCGAAAATTTTCACGCTTCTCTCGTGCATTTACCTTCACCGCCAATGTCTTGACACTCTATAGGTGGTTTGGTGGAGAAAGTATTTATTATACTGGTAGTTCACTTCTGCTTTCTTTTCTTTTCAGTGTCTCATTTAAATATTGGAATAGGGAAAACTTTTAAAAAGCTGTCAAAAAAATTTTAAATCTTATTTTTGTACAGTGACCTTCAGATTATGATCTCAGTATAATCTTTTAGTATTTTATTCAAAGAAATGAAGGAGCTAAAATGAGGTAAAAAGCAAATCCCTAACACATGCCTAACATTTTAAGAACCTATGGGCGACGGAGGAATTTTAACACCGTAACTCTTTTCACAGGAAAACGTGACCACTAGAGTAAAGTAACCGAAACCTTTTCAAGGACTTAAAATTATTTCATTTTATACATGAAATTCAAAATCTGTCCATGATATGTTTAAAAATAACATTGTATGTTTATTAAACAAAATTTGGTTACATTTAAACACAAATATTGAGAGTGATGACATATATAAAAGCATAAAAAAAAAACCACAAAAATTTGGTAAATAGCAAAACAAACTTTTCCGTTAACTGAGAATAATAATAAATGCCTTTCAAATTGCATTCCTTAAAAAAGCTAAAAAAAAGCAAAATGATGCGATAAGTTTCTTTAAAGGCGAACATATTAAATTACCAACAGAAAGGAAAGAGTAAAATGACGTAAATTAAATTATGCTACCTTGATAATGGAACCTGGAATAATATTATCTATAAAGTGAGTCTCAGACAGCACTCACATAGTTTTTTATTTAATTTTTCATCCATAGTATCTAAAGGTTTAAAGTGCCCATTTTAGATGCTTAAAAATAAAAAACATGTTCTTCTCAAGATTAAATTAAGATGGATGTTTCGAAAAACTATTTTGAAGTTTTAAATTTATATTGACATTAATGTTTCCTTAAACCTTAACGTTTAAATAATGCAGTCTACTAAATTAAGTATAACCATAAAGTGTACTTTGTGATAAAAAAAATTGTATAATTTTTAGGATGGTTAAGGTGTAATTTAAATATAAAAAACATCCATTTTAATGCTAGAATAATAAGTAAACTGATGGTTTTTGATATAAAAAGTTGTAGAACTTTGTGATATACATGGCATTTCCAGCGATTAAGATTATTTTTTGATTATTAAGGGCATAATTTCCGAGATAATGATGTTATATTCCTGAGATTATTAAAAAAAAAAGTACATAATTTCTTTTGCAAAATGTTTCCAATTATGATTTAATATGCTTGTTATTGATTTTTTTTTTATGTTTAAGAAGTAAGTGACATTTTTTTGATTAATTAAAACTTTTACTAAATACAAAATGTTTAGTGATGGCGATATTAAATTCTGCGAGTTTTTTGTAATTGGCTAATCACAAAGTAGAATTATAATTGGTCATATAATTTTTTTCATTTAATAACGTGACGAGTTAAGGCCCTTTATTTGTATTCCAAAAATTTCATATCATTGCATAAATTCTCAAGCTAATTTTTAAGTATTAGGCCTAATATACATTTATTTAATATATAGATTAAATATTATTAAATACAAATAATAACAAACAAAACAAATGCCCAAGACACATACAAGAATTAATTGCCTCATGACTTAAAATATTAAAGCAGCCCTTTTATTAATAATATTAAAGGGCTAGCCGTAAATAACTAATTTTTAAATTGATCAATAAACTACAGAATTATATTTATATTGCCATCCATAGTATTACTGAGTCTAGAAAATATGCAAAAATATTGTAACAACTGCTTGTTTCATTGCTGTTCTAGCAAATAAAATATGCCAGTAGGGCCAAGCAGTTGAAGTAGTAATAATAAAGTACTAGTTATGAAAAACTTCTTACTAACTTCTAAATTTATCCTTAAACTACAGATTCATAACTGAATTGCTATCCGTAGTATTATTGGAAGTTTAGAAAATATGCAATCTGCTGTAATAATTAATTGCTTGTTTCATTGTACTTCTTGCAAGGTAAACCATACTTGCTACAAAAAAACGCCTAAAGTTACTATTCAGGAGGGGCATGTAGCTGATGCAAACATAATCGGTCATTGCATAATGACAAGCAGTCTTTGGAAAAAATCACCCGAACTTCCAGATTCAATTGTAAAAGCAATAAACTCAAGTTAAGTATTTTGCATTTTTTTATAAGAGTTTTATCAAAAGGACTACTTGGATGACGCCAAAAAGACATGCGAGTTTAAACAACTTTTGTTGACTATTTTAGAAAAAGAAACTTTTGTTAAACAGAAAGCATTGTTTTTAGATGCATATACGTATTACTGTATTATTTTATCATGCTTATTTAGGACGGTTAATAATGTTTTTAAAATATTTAGAAATAACTATTGATCCACTGATCATTAAAGACTACATAGGAAATAACAAAAAAAAAAAAAAGCATTAAAAAAAAATCGAAATTTTAATCACTACCTGATACAAAATTGTTCAGAAAACAACACAAATTTAAAATAAAATCAAAGTTAGTTAAAATTGAAACTGAACATATATGGACAATTACCTTCAGGGCATGTTTGTAAAGTTTAAAATGGCTGCACATTTTGTCTTACATTAAAATCTTTAAACCTGTGTCTGTGAAGTTGTATTTTTCGTTAGATTTGTTTGTGTTAAAGCCCAATTCTCAAATGATATTTGAAACAAGCATTGGAGTGAAATTTTGCAAAAATGATGTATTTATTTATAACTATGTTATGAAATAAAATCTAGTTTTTGTATTTACTTATTGATTTCATTCGTATCTGTTTTTTGAAAGAGTAGAAATTTTTTGTTTAAATATTGGGTTTTGTAGAGAGTTTGGAATATTTCAAAAACATTTCTGGACTACTGCAAATCTTTTTGTTCAACATATTAGTAAATGTGTTATTCATAAGATAAAACATTTATTAAAATATTTTCATTAGAAGTGGTTGTAGAATGTAATGTGTTATTAAAGTTTTGGAAAAAATAAATATATTTTGAGAAAGGAAAATTTTATTTAAATTCCCAGTTTCATCACCCAACTTAATCGAAAAATATGCAGGTGTTATTTAAATTTTAGGTATTTTTTTTTTTTTTTTAAAATTTCAAATGTAGATACATACTTTAGAATAGTTTCTTTCATCAAAAAGTATAATAAGAAATAGATTATGTTTAATTAAATGATTGTTGAGGAATTTGTGTCATTAAAGAATATATAACAAATTTGAAGTAATATGAGGAGCATATGGAAATAGGCAGATAGTAGATAAATTATTTTTGTATTAATTTAAAAGATGCTAATTTTTTAAAATATATAATGGAACCCTATTATAATTGTATATAAATAAACGAAAGTAGTACAGATGTTTAATACATTGTTCAATAAAAATTATGAATATTAAGTTATAATTTTATTATTTAAGAAAACTAGGAAATATGCCAAATAAATGAAAAGCTTTTAATATACCATGTTTTTATTAATTGATAATACTTCAAAAGAATTTAAATTTTTATTACATACTCTAAAGCAGTTATTTAAAATTCCGCAAAATTAGAATATTTGAAATCTTTGTCAACATTTCACAGTAATTAATTTTAGTTTAAGTTCCAAATTTGTATTCTTATTGTATTCTTAATGCAATTAAATTTCATCAAATTGAAATAAAAGTTTATTATGACATGGAAGCTATTTACAGATAAATTATTTTTATTTTAAAATTATTTTTGTTAATTATTTGCAAATTAAATCTGAATTATTTAAACAATTCATGCATAATTGCATAATATTAATGAAAACAGCAATAATAAATTTGAATAAAATTTTATTAAGAATACTCGAATACATATTTTAAGTGATTTATTATTTCAAATAAATTAATGGATTAATTGATTTATATTTTGAAACTCAAAATGGATTTTTTAAATACAACTTCTGATAATGATACATATAACAATATAATTAAGAATCTTTTTTAATTCAATATTTTTAAGTTGATATAATGAGATTTATTTAGATTTTAAATATTACTAAAATTAAATTTTTAGTTTCCGTTATTTTGTTTTCTTTCTAATCAAATGCTTTATTCTATTATGTAAAAAACTGGTTTTAATTATGCCAAACAGTAAAATAATCTTTAAAAAAATAGCGTAAAATATATTTACTATAAATATTCAAATGTAATTACCCTTAAACAAAGACATTTTTCAAAAATTTCACTTTTTACCATGGGAAGTTCAGTAAATTAAGCAATTATTTTAAGTGCTATGTTCTTTTGTCTGCTTAAGAATAATTTCAAAACAACTGACTAATTAATGTTATTAAGCATAAAAAACCGATTTAGAATTGTTCAAAGGAATTAATGGAAAAAAAAAAAAAGAAGAAAGTTTTGCTGGAAAATTAACATAAAAATATATACTAGAATGTCATAAAAAAATCTTTATAGTTTTATTAAATTACATCAAATTGAAACAAAATTTTTTTATCACATGAAAAACTATTTACAGATAAATTATTTTTATTTTATTATCATGAGTGAACATGATGTCCTGGTTAGGAGTTCGTGGCGCAATCCAAAAAGTGCAGCAAACAAATAATGTCCTTTGTTAACTACTGTGTACCAAAGGACAGTGAATAATGGATACAACAATGGACAAATGTAAATATTTTTAACGAATGTAAACAATGTTTACGTTTGTCCAATTAGTGGAAATAAAGCAAATAAAGTGACATGGATCGAGCCAAGCTACCACCCGACGGAGCAAGGAGGAAGAGGCTTGAAAGCGGCACACAGAAGCCTGAAGTGAAGCAAAAAAACTAGAAGCTGAGCTTAAACGACGTTGGAGAAACGCCAAAAGTTGCCGAATTCGGGCCGTGCCACCAAGCCTGTGCCGAACCAGGCCCATGTTGTCAGCATGTGGCCTGTATTACAGTCATCCCTTGCCTCTGTACGTTTAAGTCCCCAGGGAAAAACAAGTCTTTGCACTGTCGATCCACCAGAAGACGATGATCCAAGGCTAGAGAGTGGGTTCGATCCATGGAATTTTGCCGCACAAATTGACTGGGAAGGTGATAATGATGGATATTCAATGTAGCATAGTAAGCAGTTGATGTCCAGTCGACTGTCAGGTTGCGTATATGCAACTTTTATCACATGATTAATTATTTACTAGATATTATTTTAAATTAAATCTGTAGTATCTGAACATTTCATGCGTAATTGCATAATATTAATAAAAGCAACAATAATACTTAATACAATAATACAGCAATAATAAGTTACTAATCTAGCATTAACCCGCTTTTACAATTTTAATTAACTAACTATTAGAAATTCTTCTTCTATTAGTATTTCTAGGCAATTGCTAACGTATTCACAACACTCAGCAACTATTTTCAGAAAATTTACTAATATTTCAAAGTTTAAAAATGCATGAAATAAATATTTAGATAAACAAGTCATAAAATTCTTGTCCGGCTTCTTCTTTATTGCGCAACAGCCCCATGCTGGGCCATGACCGTCTGCCTGCTGGCAGATTTCTAGACATAAGATGTTTCCTTTTATGGGGTAGGGATGTCAGCCCAACTCTCTACAGTCATATTAGACCTGATCGGAAATTACAATTGCAAAATTACATCATATATAAGGAAACTTTTTTTTTAATATTAAAAAATTGAGGCAAAAAAGTATGCCATTTGTATGATCATATAAGTATGTCATATGTATAACAGTATGCCATATGGGTATGATGACTTTTGTGTGATTTTGTAAACGAGTTGAGTAACTATTCTTCTTCTTCATTGGCCAACAGCCCCATGGTCAGTCAAATCCGTCTGCTTACTGGCATACTGAGTAATTATTCAAGATTTTGTTATTTCATAAATATTAAATATGCTATTTATTTACAGAGTTTTTAAATAAATAATTCTTAATTTTATACAAGAAACAACACAGATTTTTACAGTAATGATAATACAGTTCATAATCCTATCAACATAATTTTTTTAAGGAAAAAAAAAAATAATTCAATTAGGTTTCTTTTTTTAGATGATATGTTAGTATGCATTATGTTTATAAATAAGCCTAAATAAGCATATTGAAATAATTCAAAATTTAAAATGAGTTTGACAGTGTAGAAATAATTTTCCTTTATAAATTGTCTCAGAAAGACGAAAAGCCAAACTCAAACATTAAAATATTTAAAAAAAAAAAATAAAATATGACAACTAGTATTTTGATTTAAATACAGACGTTGTAAAAACAAATTACTCAAATAAGAAGTATGACAACATGTTAAAAAATGTTTCATACGAAACTTACAGTGGGAAATACATGTTTAATGTAAAACAAAGTTTGACAAAGACTATGTAGTTTTACTAGCTAATTACGATTCGCGAGTGCTAATTATGGCACTCATTATTCTAACAAAGCTATACTTTTCAGATAAAAAGTTTTAAAAAAATATTCTCATTCTTACTATAAGTACATTTCTTTTCTTCGAATAACACAGCCTATTGTTTTCAGCTGCGAATTCTCATTTTAATGAAAAACATTCTTTCTCTATCAAAATAACCTTTCTTCTTTTACAAACTTTTTTTGGAAAACATTCTTTCGGCTAATCCATCTAATTCACTCTTTTTTTTTTCTTTACTTCAACTACTGACAGATGCTTTTTGTTTTCTGAAAGAAAATACTTGTGTTCTCTTGAAATTCAGATTAGCATGCTGATGTGCCCAGGAATTTTTTTTAAACACTTATAAAGGTTGATATGCAGTTTCAAAAGTATCCACGGATACCTGCTACAGTGCATTGATGGCACCTAAATTCGGTGTGTCATTCAATTTAGTGTGTCACATCTGTCGTATTAATAATAATGTATTAACATATATAATTATTTATAAAATGCTTGGTGCCGTCAGTATCTGGTACAGAATTCTTTTTAAATACGGCAGATTTGTAGTTTCAAAATTATCTAGGGATACTTGCTACAGTCTAAAGCACATAACATGTGTCACGTCTAATGTGTCATATTAATAATCTAAAATGCCATCACAATTTTTTAATATATATAATTTTTATGTAGTAATTCATAATAATAATAATATAAAATAATATAATAATTAATAATTAAGTATGATAATAAAAATTAGTATAATAATAATTAATTAATAACAATTAAGTATTTGCGTTCCCCTCACAATTCAGGTCAATATGCTGGTATGCCAGAATTCTTTTAACATACGGCAGATATGTAGTTTCAAAATTATCTAAAAGGGACCATCACAATTTTGAATGCTACAGTGCATTATTAAATTGTGATGGCATCTAAAATAAGGTGAACCATCACAATTTTGAATGAGCACTTCTAATGTGTCATATCTGGATGATTCTTTTATAAGCCATTTTTTTTTTGGAGTTCAACGAATGTACTATTAATTCTACATGTTTATAAGTTTCATGGCTGGTGTAGGCATGCCTACTTACATGTTCTTGATAGTTCAATTTTGTACTGATCTTCCCCATCTCTCAGATTAAATATACCACAAACTCAGGACTATATCGATATCAATATTAATTATATCATCAAGCATATAATTTTAAACTTTCGCGGAAAGGTAGTATGCAATTTTCTTCTTTCAGGAAATATTATTTACAGCCTAAAGAATAGCATGAATGTTAGAGAAAGGCCGATAGTTCCGGAAATAAACTTGAACCATTGTTGCAAATTTTTTGTATTTTAACAATATATGGATAAACTGATATAAAGCCAGCATCAGTGAGCATAAATCTCAGTCCCGAACAATGACATCAAGAATTTATAGTTTTAGAATATAATTCTTAATTGTCCCCCTTGTTCAATTCTTTTATCTCTAGTATTTTAACAACATTTGGATAAATTGATGTAGATCATTATCAGTGAGAATAAATCTCAAAATTCCTATACAAGAAAAAACCCACTCAGTTCGAGTTTCTACAGAATTTAAAACATCTTATTATGGATGGTTAATTTGTTTTTAAAAGTAATAGCATTTAACCAGCGGTATGTAGGTCCCTTGGTTCTATTTGAATTTAAAATAAATTCAAAATGGACGCTGACAATAACCATTCTCCAATATAGAGTTGAATGATAGGATTAATAAGACTATACGTCTTGAAGTTATTTCTCTAATTGTTGAAAGTCAATATTCTATCAATGGTTTGACTTAATACCTGGTTATTATACACCTGAAGACCTTCTCTTATTATTACATTATGTGTCTCATGGTCGTATACAGAACACGAACTGATACGCTAACATTGGTAACCACTCAGTATGAAACTATGCCGATCCCAAAAACAAACCACCAAAAAAAGTTCTTTACACCAAAACAAATTACATGTTAAAAACAGATTACACCAAACAATTTTCCCCAAAAACAATTGCATTAAATATAACAAACTTTAATTTGCTAATATGATCAACTTCATGAGATCTTTAAATTTGCCTTTTTAATTAAAATTCTTTACAGATATTATGCTATATTGTAAATATTTATTGCAACAAAATTCAAAAATAATAATAAATAAATTTAATAAACAATTTTAATCATAAATATTAAAACATTAAATTAATCACAGAAAATCTTGTAGGAAAAATATGTTAATTTGATCATGTATGGCATTAAATTGCATATAGATTTATTAATGATGCATTAAATGATTTGTTTATGTAATTATCAGGGGTATTAATAACAATATAACGGTTCAAATAAATATAAGATTGTTGTATGTTAATGCACCATAAAACACAATTTTCGGCTAATTTTACGGCATTAATCTAATGTCTTTCAAAGCAAAATTGTTGACAATTTTTTACGTAAAGAATTTATGGTCAGTACAATGTCATAAAGGATGAATTAAATTATCAGCGAGGTTTACGCTAAATAGTCATATTCCTAATGAAACATGCCTTTCAAGACTTCGAACTATTCCGGAAAAATGATATATAAAATACCTTAAGAGTCAAAGTGAATTAAAATTTAGTATTTATACAATGTTAACTCATCTATTATAAAATGTCATTGGTTTTGAGAAAATTAAAAAGGAAGAGGAAATTTTTGTTCATTTTTAGTGTAGATATTTTAAAACTTTAGCTACCCTCAAACTAATTGCGGCCTGATAGCCAACTAGTGCTCTGGCATTTGGTACCACGGGCTTCAGGTTCGAATCTATAGGTGGCATGGATGTTTGTTAGTGGCAGGTATGCATGTTAAACTGTAGCCCGGTCTAATTAGCCCACTGTATGAAAAAAATGACCATTGAGCGACAAACCAAACCTCAAATTAATTTATTGATTCTTTAAGAATGAATTTCCAATTAAGTTAAAAAATAGTTTGCAGCTGTTTAAAATGCATCTGAATGTAAAAGTTTCTTATTTCCTCACACAAAATCGATTAAAAATTAATAATATTCTAATATTAAGAATTATTTTGGGGATTGAGCTATTTTTTCTAAAAATAGATAGATTTTAAAAAGGGTTTTATTGCAATTAATTAATCCAAATTATTAGATTTTTCTTTTATTTTTATGTGGGTGTGTGTATGGAATTTTTCAGTAAATTAAAACATAGTTTTATTTCTAAGAAGCAGATTTGGAGTTTTAATAAGATTATTATTATCATGATATGTTCACTCCCACTGCAAACGACAGCCATGTTTCAAATAAATTTCGATTAACGGTTTTGGAATTATTAGGCTAACTGAAAGTAAGGGTAATTGAATGATTTTAATATGTTTATCCCACTAGATAAGTGCCAAGTTAATACTTTCTCCCACTTACTTCAAAAAGATCTCAGCCAATAGTGCCAAATATTCCGCTAACCATATTGCCAAGATCGCCAATTGATTAATTTATAAAAACTAAATGATACTTACATATTTACACGAAATTTCATTTCAACATTTTGTCCAGAATATCTGAGCAGAAAGCAGTTTATAGAAAAACATTTGATCAGACGTGTTTTTGTTGTTTTTTGTTCTACGAAGTATTTCAAATATTATAATAACCTACATTTTGGTACAATGATTGCAATAAATTTCAATTTTTATGAAATGATTCCTTAAATCTAAATTTATTTTATTTCATTCTACAAGTTTCCAGAACATATATGTTTGATTTAATACTTTTTTCCGAGGATTTGATTAAATATCTCACACAATGAATCTCACTCTATCATCTGAATCCGAAACTACACTCATGTCCATAAATTAAGGATAATTCAGAATCACACAAATTTTTTGAACTCTAAAATAAACATTTCACCTGTAGAATTGTCACACACATCGTGAAGAAGAATATGCGTGATTACTTGGGAAACCACCAGATGGCGCGGATAGTACGTCACAATGACGAGAGTGTAAGAATGGGTATATAAGGAATGGTGGCTGGTAAAATTGTTCAAAGCGCTTTAAAAAGTCTTTCAGTGCAATAACCGCATAGTTATGGCACAAAGGTGCCATGGATGATTTTTTACGTGGTAGGATTATCGGACGACTGGAATGTGGACGTACCCAGCTGGAAGTATCCGAGGAACTTGGAATCGCCCAGAGTGTCATCTCCAGGCTTTGCAACGATTCCAAGATGATGGTAATGTGGTAGATGTTACAGCACAGGTCTCCCCGAGTTACAACGCCGAATGAGGGCCGGCATTTAGCCAGTTACTGCCAAAAGAAACAGACGGAGCACAGCATCAGACCTGTCTCGTCAGCTCTCTTCAGCTACCGGTACGACAGTTTCAAAGCAGACCGTGTACAGAACAGGGCACATTGATCTATATGCTCGTAGGCCTGTTAATGTGTTCCGCTTACCGCAACTCACTGACGCCTGCGATTAATCTGGAGTAGAAAGCATGCATTGTGGAAACCGCAACAGTGGTCTTGTGTGATGTTTTCCGTCGAGTCAGGTTCAGTTTGCAGTCTGATTCTCGCCGGACTTTCATATGAACGCCAGGTACCCGTTACCACCAAGAGAACAACATTGAACGACACCGTTACGGTGGTGCAGGATGGCTCGTTTTGGGAAAATTATTCCTGGTTCCAGAACTGACTTGCATGTTCAGAGTGTAACGATGACAGGCCACATCTATCGGGATGTCATTCTGGAACAACATGTACGTTTGTTTCGGGGTGCCATGCGTGCTGAATTTCTGTTTATGGATGACAACGCCCGTCCTCACGGTGCAAACATTGTAGACGAATGCCTTCAATTGGAGGATATCACCCGTATGGATTGGCCAGCATACTCACCGGACTTGAATCCAATAGAGCATGTGTGGGATATGCTTGGCCGACGAATTGCAGCCCGTCAACCCCCTCCCAACTGTCAACCGGAACTTCGGAGGGCATTGGTTGATGAGTGGTGTAATATTCCCCAAGGTCAGATTGATAATTTGATACTCAGCACGCCTAGGCGTTGTAAGGCCTGTATTGCATCGTCCGGGAGACATACCCCATATTAACCATCATACTGACCATGTTATACTGTTTTTTGTAAATAGGTTCTTTTCTGAAATTTGCGCCAGGGAGTAAAAATCGCATTTTTATTAATTATGTCAAACATATAGCATCTTTTTTGCTCTTTACCTTTTGTTTAATAAATAGACTTTACAAATAAGTCAAATTTGTTTTGCTTCTGTCTCTTTCTTTGCCTGAACTTCATTATCCTTAATTTATGGACATGAGTGTATTTTGGGCTTTTGATATGTTATTTTATCGAGTTCTTTTCTTTTCTTATTTACGCATTTTATTTATTTACTTTTGGTTGCCGGGAAATACTTGCAACGATTCCTTCCTTTTAAAATTTAATTAGTGATCTACCACAGGCATTGGAATCAAGAATTTCGAACTTCAGAGGATAAATGTATAATTTTATTACTAGAGATAAAAGAAGAGTAGAATACTATAGATAGGGTTGATATCAAAGGAAAGAAGAATTGAAAGAAAGAATTGAACAGGGGTGTTCAATTCTTTTATCTCTAGTAATCTAACAACATTTAGATAAATTGAAATAAAAGCAACATCAGCGGACTTAAATCTCAAAGTTCAATACAACACACAGTTCGAGTCGTTACAGAATTTAAAACATCTTATAATGGATGGTTAATTCGTTCTAAAAGTAAGAGAATTTATCAAACATGTTGACTTATTGGAAACTCTCAAAAAAAGAAATCATTTTAAAGGGTTAAAGTTTTTTTTCTTGGTGTCATCCCAAATTTGAATGAAATATCCTAAGATACATCGTTTGAGTTCACTCTCTTCCCTTAATTTCAATTAAAGTACGTTCCACATCACATATTTACCCTTTTCATTTTTGTTTTAAACATCTTGAATTTTGATGCGATTCGATTTTTTTCAACGCCATTCAATACTTCTATGTTAGAAGCCCAAAATGGTAATTATAATTTTAACCAGTGTTTTAAAAATCTGACAGTTATAGTTAAGAATAAAAAAATTATCTTTTTAAGATATAAATTAAAAATAAAAACTATTTATTATATTACAGTGGTTTACTGCTATGGGAGATGTAACATGTAAACATAAAGCATATAGGTTTAAAAAATAGTTTTTTTTTCATGTCTGAATATAAAGATATAATACCCAGCATTTCTACCCAGCATTATTAAAAATATGTAACAAAGTAAAAAAAAAAATTATTTATTGTCTCTGTCAAGTACATTTTTACATTATTTGAAGATATTATTTTCCCATGCTATTATTTTATAAGTTTGCAGATTAAATTACAGAATTAAAATTTACTTTTATTAACTTAAAATTAACGATTATTTGTCGAAATGTCTTGATTATGAGGAATTAGTATTAGTTGAAATGCACAGATCTATAACCATTACATAAAAGAATTAAATATTAAAAAATGATATTGAAGCAATATAAAATTAAAACACATAAATAATTTTTTTCTAAGTACATTTTTTTTATGAAGTTCCTATAGTTTTAGCAACGAATTTGTTTTTCAAATATAATACAACATACAAAGTTTCTGTATACAATTAATTTTAAAATTTCTTTCTTCCAAATCCAACTATTTTCAAACTTCACTTTAACCAATTCATTTAAAATTCATTCAATTTCATTTCCCAAATGCTTTATTTGTGTGACTCTTATTTTGATTTATGATGAAAAACTCATATCTAAACTCAGAATTTCGACATGTATCTTTCATGGCATTCAAAATTCTCAAAAAGGATGGTAAAAATGCTTTTTTAATCGATCATTTTTTTATTCGAATGGGGGCGATGGAAATGCATTATGGTTAGTAGTATTGATCTATCTGGAAAATAATTTAAAACTAACCTTTCTAAAAATTAAATCAAATTCAGCCAGGAAAAGGATTCAGTAATTCTGCTAATAAAACAAGATTGAATCAACTGTACCTTAGAATCTTATTTGAAGCCAATTTTCTGATCCTTGTAACATTTGAACTCGATCTCCCAACTTTTTAGTGTTGGTCTGATATTGACACAGGTTCAATTTGCAACATGCTTCATATGATACATTATTGCGTTCTTGGGTAGATTTTCTTAAAATTCCTCTATTAGATTGCTTAATATTTTTCAAGATGGAATCATTTCCTTAAGCAACAAATAAATACGTGATTCTTGCACATTTTATACAGAGGTGTCCACGTAAGATTTAATGGAATAGCTATTTCTAAATAATACTTGGTTAGGTCATCTGAGTAGTTTTTACTTACTTTTCGAAATCCAATCTTTCTTCTCAATGGTGGATACATTATGTTATCACAATTTGGTACAAAGGGCGGCTCTGAGTATTTTACACCTATATTTCGAACTCAATGAAGGATTTCTGGTGTCATCACAAATTGGAATGACTATTCCCAAGCACAGGATATGTATTTCTACTTCATTTCCAATCACATATTACTGATGATATTCGCTATGAATACTCCCAGGAGCTGCAACTGATTAGTTAGCACCTCCATTCCGAATTCAATGGATGGATGATGGAATAGATGTCATTATAACATTTATACTCCTAGGAATGCTTTTGAGTTGTTCGCAACCCCTTTCGAATCTAAGGCATATATTCCCTACCTCACATGTTTTATTGTCTCATTAAACAGTGGAACTTTCTGTACTGTTGCTTTTTATTTGCCTCCAAGCTGAATTTATCTTTATCAGTAACTAAACAAGCTAAACCTCCAGGCTATTTTTGAACTGATTTTAGGAATACGAAAAATTAAAGTAAATAATAAAAATAAAAATTACAGAAAATATGTAACACAAATATAATGAATATTAAACATGAAACTTGTAATAATAAAAATAATCCTGGTTAATTATTAACATGTAATTAATGTACTTTTTTTATTTCCAATGGCAAATTTAGAGGGCAATATATATATATAATTGTAATTAAATATAAATGACTATATTAAATATAGTTATATATATTACATTTTATATACATAATATGCTTATTGTCAATGTTTATATATGCTTTTATATATATGTTTGTATATGTTTATTAAACAATGGAACTTTCGGTACTGTTCTTTTATTTGGCTTCAAACTGAATCCATCTTTATCAATAATTTAACTAGCTAACCTCCAGGATACTTTTGACTAATTTCAGGAACATGAAAATTAAAATAAAGAATAAAAATAAAAATTGCAGTAAATGTGTAACACAAATATAATGACTTTAAATAAAAAACTGGTCAATATAAAAATAATCTTGTTTAATTCATTAATTATTCCCATATAATTAACATATAATGGTTAATAAATAGAGGAATATATTAAATGTTATACATATAGATAATATAAATTAATATGTAATTAAATATAATACATGCGAGGCTTAAAAAAATAAGGTTTATTGTTTAATTGTTTATAATTTGGGGTTAATTAAAAAGTTTTAATTGTTTATATTTTAATTATGAGGTTTATAATTCATGATTTGGACCCACTTCATCAAAGAAAATAAGAAATATTTTCTTTTTCTTTTAATACAATATACATCTTTTTTGTTTTTGAAATCTATTTATCGTTACATACTTTTATTTGCAAATTTATTCATAAATCTTGTTAAGAACATATTCTATTGTTTTCTGCTTCACAAAAATAAATTCCATATACTTTTGTATCAAAGTAGCTAAAATTTTCTTCCTTCACAAGTTCTTTTTATTTTTGCGAACACCGGCATAGCCAATTCATCTACTTCACTTCATTTTCTCTCTCCTACTGCTTACAAATACCTTCTTTGTGCCATCCCTGCTTCTGGTTTCTGATGGAAAGCACTCTTAACCTCACAATCCCGACATCGATATAAAAACACTCTCTTCCACTTCCTCGTGCCTTGAAACTTCCCAGGAAGGATGGTAAAGTAAATCTTCTTTTTTCTTTTTCTGTTCGATCATGAATTGTGGACTGAGGAAATGCGTTAGGCAAGAAGCACCAATCCTCTTGGAAATGAATTTCAAAATCTTTCTTATTTCAGAGTGGCTACTTATTTCTTTTCTGGAGGGTAAAGGAAATATGGACGATATCGAAGAAAAACTGTCCACTTACATAAAAACACACTTATGTTGAAAATATTACAATTTTTAGAGTGATGCGTTATGCATAAGAAAAGAGAAAAATATAAAATAGTTAACCATTTTGGGTATATAAAAGTTTGTTTTTAGGATAAGAGACTGTAGAATTCCATACACTACTGTGTCCAAGTAAAACCAGTGTTTTCAATTTAAATTTCTCGGGCATATGGAATTTAAATTTTAATTTTCTTTTTTTTGCACTCACAATAGTGTGAAATTTGACGTCAAAATATTCATTAGTATTTGAGAATGCTTAACTTTGTGAAATGCTAAAACTGATTCCGGAGATTTTTGAAATCAATACTGAATTAATAATGTAAAATAACTTGCACCCAAAAAGTTTTAAAAATTTAGAATTTTAAATTCCGGTGATAATTTTATGGAAAAAATTTTTAGTTAAACAGTTCAAAGTTGCAGAGAACGCGTTGTCCGAAGATTCATCTGGTCGACCATCAATCAACCTTCGAATCTCACGTCAAAATATTCATTTAGTTCTTGCAAACCGAGTTACGCTTGCTGATGGTGTTGGAATTTCTAAAAAAACTGATTCCATTTTGAAATGTTTAAAATTGATTCAACAAAGAACTTTAACTCAATTATTTTCGTGAACAAATGAAATCATATGTTGTCCAGAACCACCTTATTCGCTGACTTCTGGCTCTTCCCTAATTATTTAATTTAGACATTTTAACGATGAGGTATAAACAGTTCAAAAAAATTGGACTCATGTTATCGACAAAATAAGAAATATTTTTCTTTTTTTTCTTTTAATACAATGTGTCTCTTTTTTCAAAATTTCAAATCTTTTGAGAAATTTATCTATAAATATGTTCTGAACAAGATTTTGAATTTTTGCTTCACATTTTTTAAGAAAAATAAATTCATATAATTTTGTATCAAAGTAGCTTAAAAATTTTCTTCTTTTCACAAAGTTCTTTTTATTTTTTTATTTTTGCGAACACCGGCATAGCCAATTCATCTACTCACTTCATTTTTCTCTCTCCTACTGCTTACAAATACCTTCTTTGTGCCATCTGATGGAAAGCATTCTTAACCTCACAATCCCGACATCGATATAAAAACACTCTCTTCCACTTTTCGTGCCTTGAAACTTCCCAGGAAGGATGGTAAAGTAAATCTTTTTTTCTTTTTCTTCGATCTGTAAGAAGCACCAATCCTCTTGGAAATGAATTTCAGAATCTTTCTTATTTCAGAGTGGCTACTTATTTCTTTCTGGGGGGTAGAGGAAATATGGACGATATCGGAGGAAAAACCGTCCACTTACATAAAAACACAGTTATGTTGAAAATATTTCAATTTTTAGAGTGATGCGTTATGCATAAGGGAAAGAGAAATAAGTTAACCTTTTGGGTATATAAAGTTTGTTCTGGTATAAGAAAACTGCGGGATTCTATATAATCTGTGTCCAAAAGTAAAGATTTACTCAAAAAGTAAGAGCAGTTTTTCAATTTAAAATTCCCGGAGATTATTGAATTTATATTATTTTTTATTTTTATATTGCTGGCATTGTCATATATGCGAAATTTGACGTCAAAATATTCATTAGTGTTTTGAGTTACGCTTTTGGTTTTTGGAAGACGTTAAAACCGATTCCGGCGATTTTTGAAATAGTTTTGAATTAATGGTTAAACAAATCTCTCTGCACTCCATTTTTTTTGCGGAAACGTATAGAATGTTGTAAGAAGGCATTCGGTAAGAATACTATATCAAAAAGAAATGTTTAACAAGTGGTATATACATTTAAAGAAGGCAGGTCGACCATCATACTTTTAATACAAATCGACGAAGCTCACGCCAAAAAAATCATAAATCTTGTTGAGAACACATTCTATTGTTTTCTGCTTCCGACTTTTTCAAAAGAAGCGAATAAATTCCATATACTTTTTGTATAAAAGTGGCTTAAAATTTTCTTCCTTTCACAAGTTTTCTTTATTTATTATTTTGGCGAACACCGCCATATTCAATTCATCTACTTCACTTCATTTTTCTCTCTCCTACTGCTTACAAATACGTTCTTTCTGCCATCCCTGCTTCTGGTTTCTGATGGAAAGCATTTTAACCTCACAATCCCGACATCAATATAAAAACACTCTTTTCCACTTCCTCGTGCCATGAAACTTCCCAGGAAGGATGGTAATGTAAATTTTTTCTTTTTTTCTGTTTGATCATGAATTTTGGACCGTGGAAATGCGTTAGGGCAAGAAGCACCAATCCTCTTGGAAATGAATTTCAGAATCTTTCTATTTCAGAGTGGCTACTTATTTCTTTCTGGAGGGTAGAGGAAATGTGGACGATATCGGAGGACAAACCGTCCACTTACACAAAAAACCCACTTATGTTGAAAATATTTCAATTTTTAGAGTGATGCGTTATGCATAAGGAAAGAACTTTGGGTATATAAATTTTTAAATAAGTTACAGCATTCTTTTGTGGTCAAAACATAAAAGTTTGTTTAAGGATAAGAAACTTTGATATCTGTGTGAAATTCTATACACTGTTTTGTAGTCTAAAAACTGATTAAGACCAGTTTTCTTCAAATTAAATTTCCCAGAGTGGTCTTATGGTATTTCATTTTTTTTTTTCATTTTTAGACCGTTGTATGCCACTGTTTTAGCTATCAACATCTGTGTGAAAATTTTACACTGTAAAAATCGTAAAAGTCGTCGTAAGCACCAAATCTTCGTCGGTTGAGGTTGGTAGTCGACCAGAGGGCTCTTCGACTTCAATGCGTTCTCTACCTTCTTTGAATTGTTTTTACCACTTCTAAACGTTTCTTTTAGATATAGGAATGCTCACCGAATGCCTTCTGCAACATTCAATACGTTTCCGCAAACAAAATTTATCGCCAGTTCTTGCTCAATTAATTCAAACATTTCGAGAATCGCCGGAATCAGTTTTAGCATCTCACAAAGCCAAGTGTAACTCAAGCACTAATGAATATTTTGACTTAAAATTTCACACAGATATCAATGACAGGGCCAACAACCTAAATAAGGGAAAAAAGTGAAGTAACATATGCCCGGGAAATTTAAATTGAGATCTTTTTGGACACAGTAGTAAATAAAGTGTCAGAGCATGACATATAGTACAGAAAAGAAACGTAATTTTTAAAAATATTGAATATTGCTTGTTAGAATATTTATAGCGTAACAAAATAGAAGTCTGTATCATATAACGAAATATTTAATTATAGAATAACCCAATAATAGTGTACAGTCACCAATAATAGTAACCCCAGTGTATACTTCATATAGAACAGAAAAAAACGTAAATTTTTAAAAAGAATGAGTACTGCTAGTTAGAATATTTATAGCTTGAGTCTGAAACATAACGAAATAATTAAATATAAAATAACCCAATAATAAATTTATCCTAAAGTTCAATACAGAAGAACTGCACAATGAAAGTCTTTGCCATATTTTAAAAATTAACCCACTAAGAATGTTAGTTTACTTTAAAAATAGAGAAAAAAAGTCACAAAATTAATATTGTTATATCCACAATAATTTGAAATAAAATCTCTAAGGACAACATTTAGAAGATAGGCATACTTAAAAGTTCTGATAACAATACTGGACTTATTATTTTACATAATTATAACATCCATTGCTTGACACCGATTAAGAAATATTCAATTCAATTTACTTAAATATTGCATTCCATCATTTAGAAATAGTTATAAAATAGTTACCATATTGCCGAATTTCAAGGATCTTCATTGTCCACATAAGGTGGAGAAACCATCCACATAAGAAAGTACACACAAATCTGCATTTACACAATTATATTTATAACGTTATCTGTAAATATTTATTTAAATACCTACTCAAAATGTTTAAATTCGTTGTGGTTAGTCTCTGGATATTTTTTTGTCTGCTAAATGTCAATATTACTTAATGTCAATGTGATACTTGCCGTCCTTAAATTTATAAGAAAACGTTTTTCATTTTCTTTGACAAGTCGTCAAATATATTTCCATATGTAATAAATTCAATAAATTCAAAAAAAAAGTCTCATTTACATATGACACCATGTTTAATATTTGCGCAGACGATGTATTCCTCAGATGCACAATGTTTTTCTCAATAAAAATTCCGAACTCCGATCAATAATCAATATTTTTTATGCCTTGTAGCATATGTTACTTTAACAAAAATACAGATCTGTTAAGCCTTTAGGCTGCAATCTTATTTGAAGTAGATATGGCTGCCAAATGTATTTCATACTTGATATTTTAAATCTCTTCTCTCCAAATATTAACTTCGAATTTTATTTACAAGGAACTATTTGCACAGTTGAAAAGACACGTTAATAAATTGCTTGTAGGAAAATCTGGATAAAAATTTTCAATTTTTATCTATATTTTAAATGCTGAAAAGTAAAAAACACTTTTCTTTTAAAAAAAAATCTCTTGGAATAAGTAATATAAATAAGAAATTAATCTTAATAAAAAACGTTAAAAAATATGTAATCGTTTTTTAACTTCCTATGTCTTCATAAAATATTCAACTAAAGATTAATTAATGGATTTTGAATAATGTATACATACAATAATGAACAATTCATTTTTTTTTTTTTAAATATAAAAATTATTGTGGGAAAATATTATATTATTTTAAAAGTTCCCCTCAGAATGTGATTGTAAAACATTTGAAGTGAAATTGTTATCTTAAGTGAAAATAAATTTAAAAATTTAAATGTAATAATATTCTAGCAATTTTTATTTAAAAATTACATGTACTCTGAAATGTAATCATTTTAAGTTAAACATTGAAAAATAATTTTAATTGGAATATTACATTTATAAGTGAAAAACTAAAAAAAAAATTACCTACAACTTCTGGTTTTATAGTTAATAAACAATTATTTTTAGTCTCTTATAAGGTTTGTCTCTGAAGCAAAATATGCAACTTGATTCTTTATAATAGTAACTACCAACTGCATTTTTATTTAAATAAATATTTTATAAGAATTGTATAGTTGTAACCAACATTGTATTTTTATACAAAGAAATAAATCGATAATAGGTTAGTCTAAATTATCCGTGAATTCTGCGATCTTTACTTAAAATATCTTAATTCAGGACATGAAGTGTCCTGATGGAAAGCGTTTTGGATTTAACGAATTTGATTCGAAATTCAGACACCAAAGCGAATTGAAAATCGCTGTGCCTGTATCAAAAATAAACATAATAAATTCACAAACTGAATAGCTTATCTTTGAACTCGAAAATAAGAAGATAACTACCATGAGGCAACCATTGGGGCTTTGGAAAATGGAAAATAGAAATTGCATTGCAAGATGGAAAATTTATTGCAGTATATCAATATAGCAGAACGCCCCATGGAACAATCTGGATAACATTTGAATATATATATATATATATATATATATATATATATATATATATTCACTTGTACTAACGAATGATTGAAAGTCAAAAGTACATGACATGTGAAAACAAAAGCAATGTATTAAAATTGAAAATTCTACTATAAAAGCATATCTTAAACTGCTAAACTAATAACCAGAAAAAATAATCAAACAACTCTGTACCTAAAAAAAAACCCACCTGTATAAAGTCCAACCATGTAAAATATTTTTTTAATAAAAATATATAAATAATTCACAGAAATTAAAAAAAAATTCTTTTTTATTTTTATCTATCTTATATTTATGTATTTACATGATATATATATTTAATAGAATGGAAAAATGAATACGGATTAGCCATTCAAATTATCGAACATATATTATTTAGATTTCGATAGATAGAAATAGTTAGTTTATTTAAATTTAAATTATATGTGATAATTTCAAAAGAATAACGATATTAATTAGTATATCCCTGTACATATTCTACATTTTATTAAATTGATTAATCTTATATCTTGTAAACTTATTAAAATCTCATTATAGGTTTCTTAAATTTAAAATATAACTATTTTATATTAAATTTATATAGTATTAACTAACTGAATTTTTACGTTATTTATAGATTTTAATTTGCACGTATACAGAAAATAAGCATAATTATATGTTTAAATGAAATAAATAGGCTTTGAACATAATGTGAGTTATTATATACGCATTAATTAATTTAAATATTTCAGCATTCAAATATCAAAAAAATATAATTACCAGGAAGTTTATTTTTCGTATGGAACTTTACATTAAATAAATAATATTCTGTTACTATAAATAGTAATTATTAACTATACATAAATATACTGATACAATAGTAGGAATTATTAAATTATTAGTAATATTTGCTTTAATAAATATTCTTTTTGAGACGAACCAGTATAGTATAGCCTGAAAAAAATTATAAAGATTCACAGATGAATATTAACTATAATTAGAACGTATAAATATCAATTCATTGCTTTATATTTAAACACACTTTGAAATGTGGACAAAGATTTTTTTTTGCGGGTGTATTTATTTTCCTAGCAAAAATCACGAAAAATAATTTTTTGATGTGTGTTTTTTGCAACCATTATTTTGATCTCATTTACAATCTATTCATAAAATATGTTTTATAGAAAGCAAAAATACTATCATTATAAGTTTTGGTTTTGATTATTATTTATTTACTAACTGATTTTTTTTTTTATTTCTAATTATGGAAATTGACCAATTTTCTAATTAAATATTTTTAATTGAATTTACAATAAATAAAAAAGTCAATGTAATTTATACATTAAAATAAATAAATTTTTTATGGGCAAAATAAAGATAAATTCTTTTATTTAAAATATGTGCATAAGATTTGTGTTAATATTTTTGTAACTCATAAAATGTAATCGTAGCCAATCATTTATTATTAAAATGATATGTCATGTTACAAATATTTTCATATTTAATTCATGTTTTTCTTGATTAGAAAAATTAAGATTCAAAATTAAATCAAAACCTGTCTATAATAATCAAAATCAAAACCTGTCTATAATAATCAAAATCAAACCTGTCTATAATAATCAAAATCAAAACCTGTCTATAATATTCCAAGTAATAATCTGTCAATAATAAACTTAGTTTTATGTGTTAAAAATAAATACAAATATTTTAGATAAATAAAAAGTGCAATTTTTTTAAAATTAATATAATTTTTAATTTCATTATTTAACAAAATTGTCCTGTTATATACTTCATATATTTAAAAAACATTATAAATTTGTTTCAAAACATTGATTAAAACGTCCCAACGATAGTTATTTATATCAAATTTTAAAATGAATACTTCAAGTTATTGTACATTGTATTTATGCAGTAGTAAATATTTAAAATGCCTGTAAAAGAAACAAAAAAGGTAAATATTTTTTTCCTGAAATATTTAACAAATAAGATTTTTTTTTTTTTTAATTTGGCAAATTTATTTCAAAAGTAATTATCAGTAAAAAAATAAATAAATATTTAAAATATTTAAAATATTTTTTCAAAAATTTTATTGCTATATCTGAAATATCATTTTTGCTATAGACTTATTAATTTGACTTATATTTATTTTATTTTAAATTTATATTTATATTATATTTTATATTTATATATATTATATATTTTATATTATATATATTATTTATTTATATTTATATTTTATATTAATTTTACAATGTAAAATAAATTATAAAAAATAGATATCAATTTTAAATAGAAATATCAATAGAAATATCAATTTTTTTTCATATTTCTCGAACCATGCAGGAATGCTTATTTTAGATATTTTTTTGAAACACGATTCTTGAAATTTCTATGCTTGCATCATTAAATTTCAAAATGTATCTGTGAGAGACTGTTTTTGAAATATATGCACAATGTCATATTTCAAAATGGAAAACTGCTTTCTCGGATACGAAGTTCTTAAGAGAGTTGTTCGAGACATCAAACTAGAAACGATTTGATAACATAAGAATATTTGGAAACTATCATAGTTTTGTGAAGCAAACAAGTGATAGTGCCCTGCTTCAGATGAAATGATGTCTTGTTTGTGAAACACTGAAACAATAATAAGGATGTATTGAACTTAACATTATTTTATTTCTTTTTATATATTTCTATTGTACCCTTAGTTGCAAAGGTAAGTACCCCCTCAGTCTTCTAAAGTTATGGAAAAAAATCATTTTTAAAAATAATTTTATGTTTTGGATGAATTATAAAATTTTGATTATTTCTGTGTATACATTGTGAAATATTTTAATTGAATAACACAAAATGGCGTTATAATATATGAAAAAAATTGATATTTCTGAAAATTATATTTAAAATTCGTTTTTTTAGAAAAATACTTATTTTAATTGATATATAATTTAAAAATATATATATATAATTTAATGTTTTCGTAACAATAAAATTTCTCAAATAACTTTATTATTTAATATATTCAGCGAAGTAAGCGAGAAGTAGATGATCACACTGTTTTCACTTACTACCTTTTATCGGATACGGGCTGATTATTACTGCATCGAACGTGATATGGGTGGTCAGTCAGAGAAAGTTTAATTGTTACTAAATGTTTTTGCACTTGCTATTTTAAAACATTGTGTTTAGCTGATTTCCATATTAAAATTTGCAAGCAGTTGATCACGAATATGATACGTACAAACATGTTTAGTTAATATAAAAATACCAAGTTTATGAAAACTAAAACATTCTTATTTATTGTAGTGTCCATATCTCTAAAGAGACTTATTTTCTTGTCTCTTTACATTTGAATGAAAATATTTCTGTATTTCTTAAATTTAAAACTATACTTCTTAAAAAAATTAGTTTATTTTCGTTTCTTTAAAATGTTAATATTGTTAATATATTATAAAAGACAATTCAGAATAATATTTAATTTACAATTCATCAAATGATAATTTCTAATTTATTTCTGATATTTTTCTCTCTCAATTGAGTTTCTGTGGTTATTTTTTTAATTTTTTGCTGACACATATTCCTTATAACATTTACTTTAAAATGTGTTTAGTTTATGTTGGGTCATATATACTAACTTATAAATAAGAACAGTTTAGGGTTACACATTACAATGAGAAATATAATAATTTATTTGAAGCCTTCTATCATTTAATTGTTGATAGTTTTAGTGATTATGATCGATAAAGATCCACCAAAACGTGTCACAAATTTATATATTAAAATGTTGAAGGATGATTATTATACTACTTGAAAATTATCATAATTTATAAATAAATTTATCAACTCCATAATTAATAGATTATGAAAAATATATAAAATAAAGTATGAAGTTTAAATAAATATAATAATAATTAATTAACCAATAATTTTGCAAAACGTTAATTTTTTTAAGGATTTTAACATTTTACAATTGTTGTATTTTTGTAAATATATATGGTAAATAAATGACTCTCAAAACATAAATTGATAAGTTAAAATGATAAGTGTAATTATCCTCTATAAGCAAATTATCATAATTATTAAATAAACATAAAAGTTCCTGGATCAATGGATTGCCAAAAGTATTAAATAAATATAAAACTCTAAGGTTATTAAGCTTAAATAAATATAAAACTCTAAGGTTATTAAGCTTAAATAAATATAGAACTCTAAGGTTATTAAGCTTAAATAAATATAGAACTCTAAGGTTATTAAGCTTAAATAAATATAAAACTTAAGCTTAAATAAATATAGAACTCTAAAAAAAAAAAGGTTATTCAGCTTAAATAAATATAGAACTCTAAGGTTATTAGCTTAAATAAATATAGAACTCTAAGGTTATTAAGCTTACATAAATATAAAACTCTAAGGTTATTAAGCTTAAATAAATATAGAACTCTAAGGTTATTCAGCTTAAATAAATATAGAACTCTAAGGTTATTAAGCTTAAATAAATATAGAACTCTAAGGTTATTAAGCTTAAATAAATATAGAACTCTAAGGGTATTAAGCTTAAATAAATATAAAACTCTAAAGGTTATTGCTGCGTAAATAAATATAGAACTCTAAGGTTATTAAGCTTAAATAAATATAGAACTCTAAGGTTATTAAGCTTAAATAAATATAGAACTCTAAGGTTATTAAGCTTAAATAAATATAGAACTCTAAGGTTATTAAGCTTAAATAAATATAGAACTCTAAGGTTATTAAGCTTAAATAAATATAGAACTCTAAGGTTATTAAGCTTAAATAAATATAGAACTCTCAAGGTTATTAAGCTTAAATAAATATAGAACTCTAAGGTTATTAAGCTTAAATAAATATAGAACTCTAAGGTTAAATTAAATAAATATAAAACTCTAAGGTTATTAAGCTTAAATAAATATAGAACTCTAAGGTTATTAAGCTTAAATAAATATAGAACTCTAAGGGTATTAAGCTTAAATAAATATAAAACTCTAAGGGTATTAAGCTTAAATAAATATAAAACTCTAAGGAAATTAAGCTTAAATAAATATAACACTCTACATGACTTATCAAATGAAATACTGAATTTTTCAAATCAATATTTCTTATTTTAATTAATAAGTAAAACGTTTGTCAGTTCTTAAAAGTTTAATTCACTTAATGTAGTTCTTAAATTTAAATAACGAATTTCCTAAAGACTTGAATCTAATTTATTTGCATTGTGGTGATAGAATAGGGAACTTCCTGCATATGCAAATGCAGTAAAGCACTTAAAATTTTCCTGAAAATTAAATTTTCTAAATTTAGCAAATAAGCTTATAAAACTGTAAAGAACACTCTTACAATTTAATGTTCTCAGGTCTTTGATATTTTCATCTTTTTTTTAAATAAAATTTGTAAATTTTCTTTTAGAAGCTCACGAATTAAGTATTTTTTTTTTTTAGAAATTTTATTTGATTCTGCTATTAAAATAATAGGTATTGGATAAAATGTTGTGGTTTATTAAAAAAGTAATACGTGGCACAATATAGTCTTAATTATCTAGTGTAATGTTATAATAAAAAATCTTCTAACGCAATTTTTATAAAAAAAAATTAGTAATTTAATTAAAAATATAAATTTATTGCAAGTTATGAAATTTAGAATACTTTGCGGTTATATGTAGGACAAAATATTAAGATATTTATAATTATTTATCATTGTAAATACGATTGTGGATAATGGACAGAAATTTTAATCAAAAAATATTTTTCAATAGTTGTAGACTTTTTCAATAAAACATCCAACATCTTTTAAAAGGTTGGCATTTATTTATTATAATAACTACTTCAAAAAATATAAGCGAAGAACTATTTAATATACTAAATAATAATTATTTTTAATTAAGTTTCCTTCAACCATATATATATAATTCTAAATTCTAAACTATTAATTGATAATTAAGTAAAAATATTTTTAAGATAAAATATATGTATAGAGTCATGTTTATTAATAGTTAAACATTAGTTCAAACAAATTAATAGTTAAGTATTAATTCAAGTAAATTAATAGTTAAAAAATATTAATTGAACTTTATTAACATTGATAAAGTTGTCAATGTCCTTTCAGCTTTTCAAATATATAGTATTAAAATTATTCTTTAACTAGTAATTGCATTCGAGTTCTCGGAAACTATTTGGGTTCAAATTATTGAATAATTTATTACAACTACCATGAAAATTACTGCTATTACACAAAAATTATTTTACACATAATTCTTTAGTGTATATATATATAAATATACCAAATACTAGTACGGTCGTTTCTAAATTCAGCAAATAAACTTATGTGAAATTGATCAGAGAATATATCTCTTAAAACTGATCTGTTAAGCATATTTTCAGGTCTTTGATTCTAAATATTAACCAGTATAATGGAGGTTTGTATTTAACTACCTTCAATATCTGAAGTATTAATTTCGAAAAGATTTCTTAAAAAATTTTTTTAAAACGTTTAAAAATATTTGTCTGTTTACATTGCAGGGGAAAATGAATTTAATAAATTAAAATTGTAGTGGACATATAGACTATTTAAAAAAACAAGCAAAATTACATTTACAATTTAGGATTGTTATAATGTTACATACTTGACTAATATTATATCATTTAAAGAAAATAAAATAATAATATTTATTTTTTATAACTATTTTAAAATTCTTATTAATTTCTTATGCTTATATCAATTACTTCTTAATTAAGCTTATTTGTCTTAAAACACTTTTTACTATGCAATAAATAACAAAAAAAATCAAAGAGAAGATTTTTATACAATTTGTAATACTGACTTTGAAATAATATTTAATTATAACGATTGCCTTTTTAATTATTTTGAAACAAATATTTCAAGAAAGTGATATAATGTAATGCAATATACTATACTATAGTAGATGTAGAATAATGTTTTTTTTTTATTATTTGTTGAGAATAAGAATTTTTTGATTACTAATGAAATATTTATTATTAATTATTAATAAAGTTTATTTGTCGTTAAATCGTTTTATTATACGAGGCATAACAAAAGATCCAAGATAAAATTTATTATAAAATTTGTAATACCGATTTTAAAATATCTAATTATAATGATTGCCTTTTTAGATGTTTTAAAGCAAATATTTTCAGAAATGATCAAACTAATATTTTTTATTAATTTCCTTAACTATAATTTCTTTTTTTTTCTTTTGGCAACCGTTTCTTTTTTTATTATTATCGAATCTATAACAAAGTGCTATATTTTTAATTAATGATTGTAAAATAGCACAAGTGAAACTCTGAAATTAGCAAAACAATAAATAAATAAATAAATAATAAAAAAACATTGGACTAGAGTAAACTAATTAATTTAATTTTTACAAATGTAAATGGACAGTAACGTTTTTTTTAATATAAAAAACAGCATCTTACTAGTTGTTTAGTAAAAAATATCATTTAAAAACTACCATGCATTTTGATGGCAAATATAAGTATTTGGACAATAGTAAAATGTTTTAATATACTGAAGTCATTAATCGGATTATAATAGAAAAATTTGTTTCTAATAATAGTTTTATAAAATTACATTTTTTACGTATAAAATATTTCAGCTAATACAACACAATTGTCTTAACATTTTAATCTGCACTTTTCCAAAATGTACAGTACATTTAATAAATTAAAGAATGACGACTTTGAAAATATATCCTTGAAAATTTGTAATCAAATAATAATAAAAAAATGAAGTTTTAAGATTTCATTTACAACTGAAAAAAGATTTAAATAAATAAAAAAATAATTCTCACCAAAAATATTGTTAATAGACTACATACTTTTACATTAATAAATTCATTTATTTTCAATATAATTTTTAATTGATAATGATAAAAAACAATAATTATTACATCATATATCCGAATTATTAATTTTTTTTTTTATAATCTACATTCAAAGTTATAATTTTACATAATTTATTAAAAGTAATGTTTATATGCGAAGTATAATGTAGTGTTTTATAAACTCCTGATGTTTTGTTCAAATAAAAAATAATAATAATTTTATTAAACAAATGTAAACAACTCATTAGTTAAAAAAATTTAAATTATGATGATCCAATTTTTAATTAAAAGTACTATTATTATTAATCATTAAAAAATTAAAAGCGTTGGATAAATTACTAAATTATACAGTGCTTCTGTTAAATATAAATATATAAATATTTTAATTTGAATGAATAATCTTTTTTTTTAATGATGAAAAGCTCTTTTAAATTTCATTATTCAGAGTTTAAAAATGTTCAATTAATTAAACCTTACTCCCGCAATTCAAATAGAAAATAAATAAAAATAATCTATTTAATCCAAACTACTTGCAGCTTTGTTTATGAAATTTTCTTAATATATTTAAGATAAATTGTTAAATAGAATTTTATTGATGATAGTAAAGGTTCATAGCTATACACAGAGGGTTTTTAATTTGTCAGAAATCTAACTTTTTTATCATTATGTTTAATTTAGTTGATTAATAATAAAAATAAGAAACGTTAGCTTAGAAGTAAATTAACGTGGAAAGTTTTTATTTTTAGAAATATTCATTATAAATAAACATAAATATAATATATAACTTTAGAAAATAAAATGCCTTTTTAAAAACATAGAGTATCATTAATTAATTTATTTAACAATAATAAAATATGTTTTGTTTCAAACAGAAAGAAAATTCTTTTTTGGTTAAATTTTTAAGAAAATGATTTTGGTAAACAAATATTCATAGAATATTTTACATAAATATTGATGTAATACATTAAAAAAAAAATGAAATGTAAATAAAACATTTGTAAATTCATTTTTGTTTTTAAACAATAATAAATTTAATTTTTTCACTACTTAAAAATTAATTATGCTTTATTTGTTTATTTTAAAATTTTAAGATTAAATGTATTTTTAAATTTTAATGTTAAATTTGTTTTTTAAATTTAATATTCAGTTAAAATTTTGATTTTTGTGTTTGTTTATAGCAATTATTTAATTTAATTTATTATTTAATTATTTATGAAATTTCTTAATATCTTTAAGATTAATTGGTAAATAAAATTTTATTCATGACAGTAAAGGTTCATGATTATACACAGAGGGTTTTTAATTTGTTATAAGTATAATTTTTTATTACTATGGCTGATTATAGGTTAGGTTGATTAAAAATAATAATAGAAAACGTTAGTTTAGAAATAAATTAACGTGGAAAGTTTTTATTTTAAGAAATATTCATTATAAATAAACATTAATATAATATATATAATTTCAAAAATAAATTCATTCTGAAAACATGGAGCATCATTAATTAAGTTATTTTAACAATAATATAAATTTCTTTTTTCGTTAAATTTTTAAAAAGAAAGACTATTTTGGTAAAAAAAATATTCATAGAGCATTTTACATAAATATTGATGTAATAGATTCAAAAAATTAAACTAAATTTAAATAAAATATTTGTAAATTCCTCTTTTGATTTTTAAAACAATAATAAATTTAACATTTTCAGTACTTAAAAATTAGTTATACATTATTGGTTTATTTTAAAATTTTAATGCATTGTGTTTGTTTATATAAACTATTTAATTTGAAGATGTAAAAAATTATCAAAGGGATATTAATTTTTAAAGGTTTTAAAGTTAGTATTAATAAATTGTGACAATTTTATTATGATAATTATATGATTATTATATTATTATAATAATTAATTATTATTATAATTATTTTTATTATAATAATTTTTATTATGATTATTATTTTATTGTAATTAATTGTGATAATTTATATAATGATAATTATCTAGTAAATTAATTAAATAAATGCAGAATATTTAAATAAATACAAATATACTAGTGAAATATTATAGTGTGAAATATACAACTAGTGAAATATTATAGTATAATGAGAAAAGAAGAAAAGTGTGTTTTAATATGAAAATTTCACAAATAAATAATATTTCAATAAAGAAATCTGTAAATAACCATGCTATTATCTTGACCAATTTCAAAATGTTTATGTCATTCTTTGAAAAACAAAGATTTACAACAGTTTGTATTTTGAAATACCCTGTTGATCATATCAAGATTCTGCAAACAAAATGAGTTTGAAAAAATAAAAGTGATTAAATTTTTTTCTAGTTGTAAAAATATTATTTCTTCTAAATATTATTATTTTGAAATCCAATAGATAATCATTTCAATTGACTAATTGAAGCACAATAAATTATATTTTGTGTTATTAGGAAAAACAAAAATTTTGCTAAATTCAAAATATATCTGGCTTGCAACTCTAGATAGGATTTGTAGAATTCAAGGACCTCTGGCCTTAATGATAAAATTTTAAAAATTGCATTTAATTTATAGTTATTTTTAAATCACAAAATACTTATATATTTATTAGATACAAGTTTAAAACAATGAAAACAGAATTTGATAATGAAAATACTGTGTAATAAGCCGAACAAAAAGAAATATAATTTCCTTACATTCTAGATTTCTTTAAATAATCATGCGCATATAAATAAAAGTTTCTATAATATAGTAAGTATTGTAACTTTATCATATTATAACAAATTTCAGGTCATGTCCCGAATAAAAAAATGTCGTGAAAGACTATTTCAACATAGGCAGGATAGCTTTTACAATCTATTTCTGAAAGGTGGAACTCAGACATTAACATTAAATTTGTTTTAATAAGTTTATTTGCCTCTGGTCTTATCCTATAAAAAGAAATGCTGGCAGCTATTTTATATAGTTATTTAAAGGGCTAACACCTATCTTGTTTAAGTAACTTTCTGGATATTCTGAATTTAAAAATCTAGACTTCAATAAAACTTAAAATCTAGACTTCTATAAAAATTCTACATTACTCAATCCAAAAGACTAGTTGTAAATCCCAGTCTGTTGACACATAATATATCTGGAAAAAAATAATTTTTGAGTGCATTTTTTAAAAACTGGACTATTTGTTATTGCACGGATGCCGAAGATGGAAAAATAATATATTGCATAATAAGTATAGATAATAGCTAATAAAAATACTACTGTGTCCAAAACGTAAGACCAATTTTCAATTTAAAATTCCTGGAGATTATGTAAGATCATTTTTTTTTTCTTATTTAGGTTTCTGGTACTGTCCTTGACATATGTGTGAAAATTCACGTCGACATATTCATTAATGTTTGAGTTACGCTTAGCTTTGTGAGACGCAAAAACTGATTCCGGCGATTTTTGAAATAACTGAATTAATTGAGCATATAACTTACATTAAATTTTGTTTGCGGAAACGTATAGAATGTTGCAAAAGGCATTCGGTGAGCATTTCTATATCGGAAAGAAATGTGTAGAAGTGGTAAAAACAGTTCAAAGGGAGGCAGAGAACGCGTTGAAGACGAAGAGCCCTCTGGTCGACTATCACCTTCAACCGACGAAGCTCACATCCAAAAAAATTAAAGATTTGGTGCTTGCAAACCGTCGATTTACAATTAGTGAATTTACTGATGATGTTGAAATTTCAAAAGGATCGGTCGATTACATCTTGGGCATCAAACGCGTCAAATCTCGATTGGTACCGAAAACACTGAATACTCCAGCTCACACTGCATTGATTCTTCGTGACTTTTTCACCAAAAATGAAACCCATATCGGTCCACAATCACCGTATTCACATCGTGTGACTTCTTGCTATTCAGTAAACTCAGAGACCATTTCGGGGACACCGTTTTCAGTCGATTGAAGATATTCAACGTGAATCGGCGAGCGCTTTGAATGCCACCCCTACCGATTACTTTTTAGCATGCATTGAGGATTGGCAAAAATTTGGTATAAGTGCATTGTGTCCGGAGGGAATTATTTTGAAGACGATGAAATAAATTTGGAAGAATATATAAAGAGTTTTTGAAAAAAAAATAATTAGTGTTACTTTTTGGGCACGGCTGTATATATATATATATATATATATATAGCATTAAAGCAACTTATATATGAAAGCAAATTTTTTAATTTATTCTAAACGAAATAAATTCTATATTTGTTTTATTTCAAAAATTAAGCTGAATAAAATTAAATAAATTAAATTGACTTCTCAAATAGATGAAATAATAACTAGGAATTTAAAAGACTTCCTCTCCATTGTTGGGCATTACATGATTTTTATGACTCTTTTCCTTTCACCTAGAAACTGCTAAACTTAAACAATTTCAGACAGGTATATCATTTTGGGTGAACGCAATTTCCCTTGTGCTTCAAAATTTCGAACAAACACTACTTAAGTTGTAGTTAAGTTGGCATAAAGATTTTTCTCTATTTACCCATTTCCTTGAATTCAGTGGGGAAACGTTTTGACGTCAGGATTTATCAACGGCATAGACACCAGAAAGTTTTCGTTTCAGCTTATTCATCTCCCTTTTAGCTGACCTTTCCACGTTTCCAAGCATGTTGTAAAATTTAAAAAACAATTTTTCTTTTGAACTAAATGTTCTTTCTAATGCAGCTGGCGAACACTTAGACAGCTTGGTCTTGGATGCCTTAAGGCAAGCGCTGCACAGACGTTACTCACTTTGCATTACCCAGGGGGAGCGTGTAACTTGAAGATAAGCCACGGACGCGGAGTAACAATGCTTCCGTCGTATTAGACCGGGACCTACGGTTTAAAGTGGATTCCGAACCACTACAAACATCCATGGCACCGCCGGGGACTCGAACCCGAAACCTGTGGTACCGAGCGCCAGAGCGCTAGCCACTCGGCCATTTCGGTCTTTGAGCTAAATGTTATAAAAATTAAACGACTGGTTACGCCTTTAGAGTATGGGCTACTAGAAATGCATTGACAAAATTGCGTTTCCTTAATATTTATAGAACTTTTTGTCTATTTTTGTAGTTTTTCGAAGTAGTATAATTTCTTTTTTTTTTGTTTTGAAGACAGCTTACTTTGAAATGCTGGTTGAACAATATGCTTTGAAGTTTTTTTTTTCATTAAGAGTTGAAATAGACGCGTATAGCAAATGCAACTGAAATTTAGTTTGCTATTATATTATAATTTCTACTTTTTGTAAATTTTTGGTGAGTTTAGTTTAAAAATTACATTTAATTGTATTCTCCCAAATTCCAACTAAATTAAACAGATCAAAATTTGATTAATATAATTTATCATAAATGAATACATGCTTAATAAATTTTAATTAAATTATTTTAAATGATAAGATGTATTTAAATCTGCAGTTTTTGTTACATTTGTTTTAGAATTTTCCTTTAGTTTATTGAAGAAATTTTAATAATATTTTTATTTTGAATTTGTTATGAAATTTATTTTTTTAATAGAGCAAAGTAATAATGTTTTATAAACTAATATTGCACAGCTTCCAATTTTAATAATTTAATTGTGTCAGATTTTATTCCCAATTTTTAATAAAGAAAGATTATAATTAGTGGAAAATAAATTTCCATTGAATATAAAAGATTGAAATGTTGGTGGTTAAATATGTAAAGAGTTCAACTAACATAATGAAGAGATGACTTAAAATCCAATTGCAATAGTTCGTTGCAATCTGTGTTGTCAGAAACAAAGAAAGTTGATTGGGAAGGGAATATCTTCTGTATTCATTTGGCATTAACAATCACATCTTTAGTTGGGAATTTTACAGTTGTCTTCCCAAACAACACACAAATTCAAAATTATTACCCTTTATATCGCTCATGAAGACAACACCCACCTTTAATCGACTGCTTGTGGCATGTAATGACAGACACGCAGTCCTACAAAAAAAATAAAAAAATATATAATTAAATTAAATTAGATTAAATGTAGCATTTTATAATATACTAGGTCAAAAGATCTAAAGGAATTACTTTAATTTATTTAGAATAAGGAATTTCCTTCAGAGATAAGAAAAAGTTGAAATTATAATAAGAAATAATTAATTTTAATATAATATTTCATTGTAATAAATGAAAAAAATATTATTTTAGTTATAGCAAATCAAATTCTTTAGTAATGGTGACGGAATCAATATCCAGTTCCGAAAGCTAATTTATAGAAAAAGATAATTGAATAGGTTTTCTCTAAAATTGCACAGAAACAATTTCTAGAATTTAATGAATTGCAAATATTTATTTTAGATAACTCCATTGAAAAATAAATTTAAAAAGTAAAAATGCAATTTAAATATTTCAAAGGATTTTACGTATTATTTTTAATGTGAAATCTTTATGTATTAAATAAATTGGAAAAGAATAGCTATAATTTTTTTAAATAATAGAAACATTAAAATATAAAATATGTATTACAATAAATACAATTAACTTAAATTAAAAGAAAAAATCGTTTCTCGAGTTTATTACGGATAATGCAGTAAATAACAGGGGGCTGAAACGTTCATAGGCTAACACATAGATGGCGCTACTAGTATTAAATCCATATGATTTTTAGTTAGCCCAAACCTTCAAAAGACATTTGTATAAATTTGACACTGTTGCACTATTAGTATGTGAGTTATAGCATTTTTAGTGAAGCAACTTTTGTTAGTTTGAAAATGGATAAAAAGGAATCTCGTGTGTTAATAAAGCATTGCTTTTTGTCGAAAAAAAAAAATATTATTGAAACCAAGGCTTGGCTTGATAAACATTATTATTCGGACTTTTTACCAAGAAAATCAACCGTAGAGAAGCGGTTTGCTAAATTTAAACGAGGCGAAATGACCACCGAGGACGATGCACGCAGTGGACGCCCCAAAGAGGCTGTTACTGACGAAAACATCAAAAAAAGGCCACAAAATAATTTCTGATAACCGTAAAGTGAAGTTTATTGAGATAGCTGAGTCCCTAAAGATATCAAAGGAACGTGTTGGACATATCGTGAATGAATATTTGGATATGCGAAAGCTCTGTTCAAAGTGGGTGCTGCGCGAGCTCCCAATCGAACGAAAACAACAACGTATTGATGATTCTAAGCAGTGTTTGGAGCTGTTCAATCTTAATAAACCCGAATGTTTGCGTCGTTATGTGACAATGGATGAAACATGACTCCATCATTTTCACACCGGAGTCCAATCGACAATCAGCCGAGTGGACTGCACGTGATGAACACTAAAAAAGCTACAACTTCACTAAAAATTCTATAACTCACATACTAATAGTGCAACAGCCGTCAAATTTATACACGTGTCTTTTGAAGGTTAGGGCTAACTAAACATTATATGGATTTAATACTAGTAGCGCCATCTATGTGTCAGCCTACAAACTTTCAGCCCACATGTTAACTCAGTACTCTTTAGTACTTTCTTTATGTTTATTATTGTTGAGTTTAAAAACAGTAATAGATTTTAACAGGATTTTTAAGTATACAAATGATCATAATATGTGCCTCTCAAAGCGTCTGCATATATAAATGATCCACCTAGAAGACTCATAGATAGGAGTGATGCAGGAAAATACGTGAAAAGGTTCAATTAACTTTGAAAGCTATTGATTGAATGCAAATAATGAGTCTCGTAAATATTGCGAATAACACAGATTTAATAAATAATTTTTATCAAACTTTAATATTTAGAATAAAGATATTAGAATATAATTATAAAGTTTTTTTTAAATAAATGCGACGTAAGATGTTCAGAAAAACTTATGTTTATGACTGTTTTACTATTTTTATTTATATCATGTATTGTGCAAACATTATTGAAACTGCATGAAATATCATTAAATACTGTTTTAAATTTTATTAAGTTATAGTAGATGCAGAAATATATCATTTTTTTAAAAGTACATCATTAATTGTTTGACACTCATAAATAATCATGAAGATGGACCCTGATAAACAGAATAGTCGTAAGTCGAGATGTTTAAATAAAATATCATCACAATGTAAAATAATTGATAATTTTCTCATAATTGAAAATAATTGTTGATAAAATATAAATAAGATATATTTTATAATATAATAACAATATCTTTAATAGTAAATAATACCTTTAACAATATTTAAATATCTTATATTTCGAAATTTTTATTATTAAATTATCATAAATAAGAATCAAGACGAATATTCAACTATCTAATCGTAACAAATAAAAGAAAACTATACATTTTATTTGAATAAAATATTTACTGGCTATTGTCTAAAAATTTCTGAAAATCTTTGCAAAGAATTTTTGATATTTAAGAAACAAAATATTCTTAGTATTTACAAATCTGAACTTGGATTGTATATGAATTATTTATCAGTGTTTATAATAATTTTTATTAAAACCTTTTTATGTTGCTTTTCAATTTTTGATGTGCAGTTTCAAAAGCAATTTTCTTTGTTTTAATAAAAAAAACTTTTCTAATAAAAAATAAACAGAAATAGAAATGCTTTCAAAAATTCAAGCTGCAAATAAAGCTTCTATCAATTTTAAACTTAAGTTAAAACAGTGATTTCAATTCTAGAATATCGTATATAGCTTTAAAAAGTGTTCAAATACTTTTTAAAAGCCATTATTTTAGTGTAAAAATGCTTTAATTCAATATTCTTTAAAATGTACTTCTGCTAATTAAAAATCAGAAAATAATTTTTTAATGAAATATGTACACTTTAAAAATAATTTTTAAAGAAGCAGAATTAGAATTAGAATTTTCAGGTTAAAAGCAAAAAACGATTGAAATAAATTGAATAACAGTTATTTTAAAAATAAATAAATTTTTTCGAATTTATTCATCAAAATAAAATATTTATTATTTTATGAGAAATTTAGGATAAAAATGGTGGTCTTTGATATAAAATTGAAGAAATACACTTTGATTTTTATCTTTTAATACTATTTGCTTCCTCAAAATAAAAATAGGAGACATTTGTATCAAATAACTGAATGTAATTTTCTATCGTTAATCCAAACTAGTAACGTTTGAATGTTCATTCTAAAAAGAAAAAAAAAATAAGAAACAGTTTGAAAACGTCGTTAAATTTGAGAAACGTTGAAAGTAGAAGGAATTCATTTGAATCATTATAAAAGAGAATATTAAGATTTAAAAGATGACTGAATTTTTTTTTTCAATATTATCAAAATATATTAGATAAAGAATCGAAGTCAGTATTCAAAATTGTAATTTAAAATGATTCATTTGTTATTTTCGAATGCCTTTTAAACATTTGATATCTCTCTATGATACAAATAATTTTTACAGATGAGGATCCCTTTTATATTATGTCATTTTAGATTTAATTCTAGTGATATTTTTTTATATTTCCAAACTTTTAATTTAGTATATTTAGAATTTATTTTCAACGATTATATTTAGAAACTGTAAAAAGAAGTTAATTTGAATTATATATAATAATAACTTAAGATATATCTCTCAAATAGAATGGGACACATCACGATTGTTGATATTTAAGATTAGTAACTTTTTCAAAATGGTATAATATTTATTCTTCCATAACTCTAAATGACCGTCTTTTCAAAATAAATGTAAGGTATAAAAGTACATAAATGTACAATAAATGTGTTAGCTAAAAATATTCAAAGTTAAACATTTATATTTCATTATCTTATATTCTTTGCAAAACATTTTTGCTGAACATAATATAACTTGATTTGAATGGTAAAAAGGAATTCCCACATAAATAGCTGAAGAGATATCTCCCAAATTAAATGGGACACTTCAGAATATGATATTTAAGATTAGTAACTGTTGTAAAATGGTGCATAATATTTATTCTTTCATAACTCTTAAGCTAGTGATAAGTGATAGTCTTTTCAAGGTAAACGTAAGATATAAAAGGACATTTCAATAAATAGTGTATTGCAGTTAAAAATAATACAAAGTTAAACATTTATATTTCATTATCTTATATTCTTTTGCAAAACATTTTTTGCTGAACATAATATAACCTGATTTGAATGGTAAAAAAGGAATTCCACACATAAATAGCTGAAGAGTTATCTCCCATATAAAATGGGACACTTCAGAATATGATATTTAAGATTAGTAACTGTTGTAAAATGGTGCATAATATTTATTCTTCCATAACTCTTAAGCTAGTGATAAGTGATAGTCTTTTCAAGGTAAACGTAAGATATAAAAGGACATTTCAATAAATAGTGTATTGCAGTTAAAAATAATACAAAGTTAAACATTTATATTTCATTATCTTATATTCTTTGCAAAACATTTTTGCTGAACATAATATAACCTGATTTGAATGGTAAAAAGGAATTCCACACATAAATAGCTGAAGAGTTATCTCCATATAAAATGGGACACTTCAGAATATGATATTTAAGATTAGTAACTGTTGTAAAATGGTGCATAATATTTATTCTTCCATAACTCTTAAGCTAGTGATAAGTGATAGTCTTTTCAAGGTAAACGTAAGATATAAAAGGACATTTCAATAAATAGTGTATTGCAGTTAAAAATAATACAAAGTTAAACATTTATATTTCATTATCTTATATTCTTTGCAAAACATTTTTTGCTGAACATAATATAACTTGATTTGAATGGTAAAAAAGGAATTCCACACATAAATAGCTGAAGAGTTATCTCCCAAATAAAATGGGACACTTCAGAATATGATTAGTAACTGTTGTAAAATAGTGCATAATATTTATTCTTCCATAACTCTTAAGCTAGTGATAAGTGATAGTCTTTTCAAGGTAAACGTAAGATATAAAAGGACATTTCAATAAATAGTGTATTGCAGTTAAAAATAATACAAAGTTAAACATTTATATTTCATTATCTTATATTCTTTGCAAAACATTTTTGCTGAACATAATATAACCTGATTTGAATGGTAAAAAAAGGAATTCCACACATAAATAGCTGAAGAGTTATCTCCCAAATAAAATGGGACACTTCAGAATATGATTAGTAACTGTTGTAAAATAGTGCATAATATTTATTCTTCCATAACTCTTAAGCTAGTGATAAGTGATAGTCTTTTCAAGGTAAACGTAAGATATAAAAGGACATTTCAATAAATAGTGTATTGCAGTTAAAAATAATACAAAGTTAAACAACTATATAATTCGCTAATTTATACTGTTTGCGAAACATTTTTTGTGGAATATAATATAGCGTGATTTGAATGAAAAAAATGAATTCCACTCACAAATTTATTAATACCATCCGTACACAATACAAAAATCCTTTTATCTATTAATTACAAAGGAAATGATTGTTCCATGAAGCCATGTTTTGCTGTTATTATTCAAGCTTATGTTTCCTGTGATTAAACTAGATGTTCAAGAATCCACTATAATCTAATAAAGGTGTTTCCGGTATGGCAGACGTGATTACAAAGCTTAATTAATCAGTTGGATCAAAGGTTAATTAGTCGCGACACAAAATAATTTCTTAATCAAAAGCAGGGCTTTGTCTTATGGCATACCACAAGACAAAATTTTCTAGACGACGTTGTTCGAATGAATTTCCACCAATCGATGTAAGTTATTAAACTGACGTCACCAAAATAAGCTGCTTTACCTGGTGCCAGCAATATAGCCTGTAATGAGAACACTTTCTTCATCAACAGCTCGACGTAGCTTTAACGAACGGGCAAATTCTGTAATTAACGGCGGCAGCTTCAATGGCTGTAATTAAGTTCAGCCAAGAAGTTTCTCTCCAGTAGTTATTGGTATTTTTGCTTCCCCTGTAGTTGGCAAACGATTACCTGGTTAATGATTATTGTGGAAGTTAAATGGGTACGGTAACAGTTAATGCAAAAGAAAACGATTAAAACGAGATGGTAAGAAAAAAATTTAATTTCGTGAATAATGTATGACCGCTATTTGAATCTGAAAAAAAAAAAAAACTGCTTTAAATTAATTTTATGTTTAGCGTTAATTATAGCAAATTAGCTATCGGGGTTTTAAACTGCGTAATTTCCGTTATGTATAACGGTGAAACAAAACATTTACACATATAAAAAAAGTAAATGTATAGATTGAAAAATGTGTTTTATTAATGTGTTTTAAAATTCCTTTATTTTTCATTTTCACTGTTTCTGTTCAGGTTTTTAAAGAGGAATAATATATTTAATATTGAATATCTGACTCAGTTTAATATTGAATATTTAGTTATTTTATAATGCTTAAAATATAATTTAAATGGGTACCACTTTCACTGCCAGTGCTCACACTCTCCCTTTATATATCTTGTTTAAGTTTTCAGTCGTTCATAAAATACTTTTTATTCATCCACTCAAGTTCAAATATATTTTTTTAACTTGTAGTGGATGACGCTTGAAGTTAATACAATTTTTTTTAAATATTAATTCAGTAATTAAATTTAATTAATTAATTTTAGTTTCTTTTAGATTTAAGTTGCATGTATCTTATAATAGATGGCGCCAGATAAATTTAAAAAATGAATGAAAATTATTTATAAAGGACTTTCTGCAATAGAGTGAAAAAAAAGTAGGAATGGAAATTTTTTTTTTATATTACTTGTTTATTTCACATTATATTTTTAAAAATTTATATGTATTCTTTTTATTTTATTTTTTTATTTTTTTGCAATTTTTAATTCCGGGGACTTGACCAATTCATCCACCATGTAGTTTTTATGTAATGTTTTCTTTTATCTCAGTGTTCCACATTTAGAAGAGAGGAGTTTAAGGCTCTTTAGGTGCCAAATTATTCCAGTGAACCCACAAAACCCGCCTGCTTGCCTGTTTTTGTGATATTTAATTACTAACAGATTTTTAACATAAAATTATTATAATTTGATCATTATTGCAAACCTTAGGCTCTTTAGATTCATCATAACTGACATCACTCGGATACTCGTCAGAATGCTCAGCCAACAAATTTGCAATTTTTCATTTCTTAGAGGCTTTTAGATTCCATTTTTCTTTCTATTTTTGGAATATGAAGGTCCTGCAGAACTATCAACATAAAACTCATATTATAAAGATTCCTTTAATTACTATCAAAACTATAAATTCGAAACCGCATAACTTTACAACTAGCTTCTAATATTTATCTAACGCTAATATCAGTAAATACATCGAACCTTTTTCGATTGAAACGAACACAAAATGTTCCAAAGCAAATTTTCCCGCACGAAAGCGAGATTGGGCACTAAAATCCCATTTAAGACCACGCACTAGTGCATGATTAGCTCTTTAGCGTTGACGCCACGTCATGTGATGGTGTGAGGCAGGCAACGAAAGCGTTAAATAAATGAAATGGAGCAAAAGCCAAAATGAAAGTTACAAAATCATTTTAAAAAAGACACCATTTGAGCATGTAGGAACAGTAGTGTACTAAAAATAAGCTATTATTTTTAGCTTTATTATACATATAATGTTATTAAATAAGGAATATAGTGTTTGAAAAATTCAGATTACAAAAGTTTTCTTTAAATATGTCACTTTTAATGAAGTATTTTGTTAGAAGTACATTTTTAAAAATAGTGTTGCTTCTTTTAATGCTGTCATTAAATTAATATTTCTTTTCGTTTAGAATTTAAACTTTTGAAAAATGTAGAAAAAAACATTTACACCCTAAATATATTTCCCACTTCTCATTTTTCTTCCTTGAAAAATAAATCAGTAACGATTAAAAATAATAAACATGAAAAATGATTTTCGAGTCTTTTAAAGTGTTAATTTTCTTACTTTTATTATAATTTCACGATAAATAATTTTTTTAACTATTAAAATATCTGAATAAACTGAATTTCAATTTTCAGAGCAAATGGGGAATTTTTGATTTCAGGATAAATAAAAGCTTCGAGAAGTCCAGGTTTTTTTATCTCGATTCAGATCCCTTTCTTTATTCAATTTTATTGAAAACTTTCGGGATGAACTGAGGTCCCGCGTGAAGATCAGCGTGCTGATCAAAAAGTTGTTGAGCGATGTATTTCCCGCCTTTAAACAGAATAGTCAGTGAATGAGGAACCAGGCTGCATTAGCTGAAATTCAATTTCCAAAGTAAACTATTACAAATGTTCGATTACCGGATAAATAAAAGCATCAAGAAATGGGTTTTCCCTTCCTCTTACACTAGATCTATGTGGAAGTTCTCTTCTGCATGCAGATTTATTGTTACCATCCCTGACGTAGAGCATGAAACATTCCAGGGGATGAACTGAGCTACCTTAAAATAAAAGTATCAGGGGACATGCTTACTCTCCTCTCTATCTGTCTTGTTACATGTAGAGAGTATTTCTTACATACAGATTTATTGTTCCCATCCCTACATATACTTTGAAACATTCAGGGAGTGAACAGAGTTCACATAAAAAAGCCCGACTTGTTGCATCAAAGGCATTCCCTACCTATAAGTTAAAAAAGGCACCTATAAGTTATGAGTTTGACTCAAATAGGCAATAAACTCAGTGGACTTCCAGAGGAACAATATCTGAAATGTAGCAAACGTGGATTAGTTGGTGAAAATCAATAAAATTTGCATCCATGTTCTGACGGCAAGAAGAAGTTACAAAAGTACAGTAATTATAAAACCGTTTATTTAACAGTTATTTGTAATACAGATTGTACCATACAGTGTTGAAATGGGAACGACGTTTTCATAAGTATTCTTCGCAGTGTTAGCCGTTAATATTTTTGAAATTGATCGTCGTTTTTATCGCTACATTGGCGCAGATCGTCGCTAACGTCATTGTCACTACAATGATCTAAAAATGATTATTGTGTTCACTGGAAGGTAGGAGATGTATTATTCATGAATACCTCAGTGTCACGTTAAAGAATCCACCGAAATGTGTGGTGACATTTCATAAATTAAATTTTAGGATGATTTCATAGGAAAATGGCTAAATGTATTGAGATACAGCTATCATGTATACCAAGACACGGAACAGCTAAATTCAAATGCATCTCCTTAAAGATATAGCAGGGAGGTGGTTACACATTTCTGGAGCCAGAGCCTGCATACATATTTATGTGATTTTCTCTTACAGAACATGAATTTCGAACAAAGTGCTTTTAAACAATTTTCATGTTTTTTTTATGTATAAACTTTGTCCTTGTTAAATCTTAATCATCCCTGTTGAATCTTTTCCGTCTTTCTTTTGCAGTTGCAATCGTCGAGTGAGATTAAGGGGAGCAAGATGCCAGCGTGTGTGTTCGATTGCTCTGCCTCCTGACCTCTAGCACGATGGAACAGCACCAGCAGTTTGGTGAGACGCAGCGTAGCGCTACTCAAGTCAAAAAGAGAAGTCAGCTTGGATTCGCAATGTCAGAGTTCAGGTAAAATGTACATGCATCTAATATGATAGCAAACTCTGCCTCAATTATTTCAGTATCATTCGCTAACGTAACTTATCAATAGATATACATGACCATTTTGAATGTAATCTTTTATGGTAATTATAATTTTACACATTTTTATTAAAATAGCACCTAAGACTACATTCAGCAACCTGAATGGGTTGTAAACATTTGTGGGAATCAATTCACTGATTGGGAAAATAATTATTCATCCAGAACTTTCTGGCTTTCTTTGCGTTTTGGAAATGATCCAGTACAATTAATACCGTTGATGCAATATGGGTAGTTTGGGTGAGAAAATATTGTGTAGTATATTGGATTTTTAGCATTTTAGAGTTCTGGAAAATCGGCCATCCCGAAATGAGTCAGAATAATGAACACTCTTGACGGGGTCTTTGAAATATATATATATATATATATAAAGGAATTTCGGCTGTAAATCAATTTCCACTAGAGTGTTTGACAGTTTGAATAATGTAATTATGAAATATTGTAACCGTGTAATGCATTAAATCTTAGCTTATATACATTTTAATTGCAAATTTTACATTTACCTTCCTTTCTTTTTTAATAGACAAACATACATTTTCAACAAAATTATTTTCTTTTTTTAAAATATTAAAATAGGTGAATTTTGGAAAATATTTTATTCGTGATTAAAAAAAAAATTTTAAAAAAATTTTATGTGCTCTTTTAATGTGATATAAAAATGAATTACAACAATTAATCCAAGTTTATTACTATTATTACTACAAGTTTATACTTAAAAAAAATTGACCATCCAAAATTCATTTCCCGAAAAAGTCTAGCTAGTCTCATCAAATATGGCTTTATTATGCTTATCACTATGATTATAAAATATTATTACACTATAGAATTTGCAGTTGAATTGCTCATTAAAGTATTTTTATGCAAAATTTAGTCATCAAACAATAAAATTAAATAAAAAATTAATGTAAGGACATTACACCTATCTACATTGTAAAATATAAATTATGATAATTTAGCTGTTATACATTATAAATATATGTTGTAAGAAATGTCTTAAGTAAGTAAATATATATATATATATATATATATACAAGAATACGTGTGTGATTTGTGTGTGTAAATTGCTTTTAAATTTCAGAGAAATTTATTAATAAAATAAAGGTTCTTCTCAGACTTACATAGATAGGATGCATCATCCTAAAAAGAATATAAAAATACAACCAGAATATCAATGTTAAGATTTGCTTAAGGAAGTAGTCTTATAAATATTAAATGATCAATTTATAATACCATAATATCAAAAAAATATCACCTAAGATAAGCCTTATAATGTTGTTTTCTTCTAGTTGCCAAATAATTTTACATATGTTCATTCTAGGTTAGAAATGTAGTAAAAGCAGATTCGTTGGTACCAATGATACACTACAGTGAGACTACTACATTTTTCTACCATAAGTTATGGGGGATTTTCAACATCACAACATTCTCAACTATTTATCATTCTAGGACAAAAAAATCCTTCTGCTGAGTAAGAAGAGCCTTCTCTTCTAACTCAACAGAAAAATTTCTTTGTCCTACAGATTTACCAATACATCCTGAAATGATATTTACAAAAATATTTAGCTGACTTTTTTTTTAAATAGAAAGATCATTTTAACTCAAGTAACTCTTCTATCTCATGTTTTAATAAATTTAAAATAACAACGGCATCTCATTATTATGAGATAAAATATAATTTCAGATTTAACTTGATAGAAAATGTTAGAATTAAAATGGATAACTGTTTAAAAACATTTATTTTTACTACTAAATATTTAACTGACTAGCACATAAAAGGTCTCAAATTTATGTTGGTTATTTATTTTTTTAATTCTAAGCAGAAAAACACCATATACTTTAATAAATGTCTTAGTTGAAATTTTATGTAGGAGTTTATTATTCTATAAGCTTCATAATAAAACGAGTTCTACTTTATACAACCCAGTCAGTATAAAACTAAGATTCATGGCTCATATTAACTTAAAGAAGGAAGAAAGATTAAGAAATAGATAAATAAAACTATAAAAAATTACAAAACAATGGTTTTTCTCCCTTTTAATATCTGCTTATTTATCTCCTTGAAGAAAGTATAGTGCTTCAGTTCATTCCACTATTATCGCTGAAAATACTCTATAAAATAAAATATTTCTTGTTGAAATATTTCATAGGAATATGATATTCAGCAAAAGAAATTTTTTATGCAACGTTAAACATTAATAATATAAACTCATGTTTGTGAAAATTGCAACACCATGAAGGAATCGTCATAATTGAATGAAATTTAATACACAATTGAGTGGTAGTGGTACAAATAAATGATTAAATGTTCAAAGCAAACAAACAATAACAAGAGATCGGAATCAGTATTTTGTGCAGCCACCAGGCGCCGCAATAAGTGTTGCTGCACGACGTGGCATGGAGTCAAACAAATTTTGAGTGTCTGCCTGAGGAAGAGCATTCCATATTGTTTATATGCGCACCCAAAATTCGTCTGCAGAAGCAACAGGACGAGGATCACGAGCGAGACGCCGACCAACGAAATCCCACACATGTTCAATCGGCGACATATCCGGGGAATACGCAGGCCAATGAAAAAGCTGTACCTGCCGCGTTGCAAAGAAGGATTGAACAGTTCTAGTGATATGAGGGCGGGCATTGTCCTGTTGAAATACAGCGCCTGGCAAGCTTTGAAGGAAGGGAACAGCTTGGGGCTGTAGAACTTCACTGATATACCGGTTGCTGTTCAGATTGCCCACAATCCTTAACAATTGAGATCGTCCATGATATGCCATGGCACCCCAGACCGTAACTCCGGGTGTTCGTCCACTGTGGCGTTCAATAATGCACTCCGGAAGGTGGCGTTCACCGGCATAGCGTCTGACACGAATGCGGCCATCATGGTATCACAAATTGAAGCGGGATTCGTCAGAAAACACGACATGCTGCCAATCAGCTCGCCAGTCTCTATGCTGAGCGGCCCATTGTAGCCGCAGGCGGCGATGGTTTAGCGTGAAAGGGATCCTGTTTAAAGGAGTCCTTGCGCGCAGTCCACGCTGCAGCAGACGTCTACGAATTGATGAAGCACACAATGAAACACCTGTAGCTAATGATCACTGTGCTGCCAATTGTCTAGAGGAAGCTGTATGGTCCGTCAGCGCCATGCGGACCAGGTGTCTATCATCGCGAGCTGACGTCACATTTTGGGATCCACTCCCGGATTTCCGAGTTGTCCGACACTCGTCCGTCCACTGCTTTCAAAGACGCATCACTGTGCTGCTGTTACGCTGTGTACGAGCGACTACTGCACGATAAGACAGTACAGGTTCACAAAGGCTGATGATTCCCCCCCGTTCAAACTCTGTAAGTTGTTCAAATCTCGCTCTCTTTCGTCGAAGAGGCATAAGTAACGATTGAGCTAACGTTCACCACTAGCAGATAACCACCGATAACCATACACGCCTCGCTACAGCCGTCTATTTTTCGGATCCCTCCGCCGTTCAGAGGGCGCTGCTCAGCATATGCATGCGCTACGGATGTGAAATTCTAATCATTTGCATATCATGCGCTAATTTGCATTTCCTGAAAATTTCAGCTCACTCGCGTAAGTCCTTCATGGTGTTGCAATTTTCACAAACATGAGTTTAGTTTACTTCCAAGCATTCAACTATAATATATAACAACATAATATCACACATACATAAAGGCATACACATTTATTAAATTTTAAGCAAAACAGCTTTTTATATTAGATTATATATGACTTTTGAAAATAGCACACATGATTGAAAATTGTATTGCTTTTATGTGAATGAAAGATTATAAAGAACATATTACATTAATTTATACATATATTATCAAAATATCTGATATAAATATTAATTTATTCAAAGACAATATTTTTAGCTCACGAACATACAATTTTAATAATTACACTTTTTATGGAAATATAAACATTGATTAATAATTTCATTTTTTTATTTATATACACACTATTCTTTAACAATTAAACTAGAATTTTAACCAGGATTATTTTTATGAATTCTAAAGTTTAATTTTTAACCTATAAATGACGTTGGTTATGAAACTGAAATTATTTAAATAAAAATTAATGTATTCTAATTTTTTATACAATATATAATATTTTTACTACAAGTAGTGAAGTTTAAAGTTTTTTAATTAATATAGAGGGAAATTGAAAATAATTACTGACATTTTAAGTTGTTCAGCTATTATAATTTATTTTTGGATTTTTTTCTTGCTAGAAGAACTGATATGATAACAATCCTCATGAATAAAAATTTAAAATGTCCATGGTTATTGCCATTATATTTATTCAAAAATATTTTCTATATTTTTTTATTTTATTTTTACACATTTTATTCTGTAGCTATTAAACTGATTTAAACAGGATCATTTTTATAAATTCTAAAATTTAATTTATAAACTTATATGATGTTAATAATAAAACTGATATTACTTGAAAAATAATTACTGTATTCTAATTCTTTATAGAATGCATAACGTTTTTATTATAAGTGGTGAAATTTAAAATTTTCTAAATTCATATAAATGGAAATTGAAAAGTATTACTGATATTTTAAGTTGTTGAAGCTATATTTATTTTTGAATTTTTATCTTGCTAGAGAAATATAATGACAATCATCATGAATAAAAATTTAAAATGTTCATGATAATTGTCATTATATAATTTCTAAAATGTTTTTGCATTTCATCTCAAAAAACAGAATTCAGTTATTATAAGGAAAAACAATAATTAAAATATAATAATAATAAAGATAATAATTTAAAATAATAAAACAATAAATAATCGCTGATAATCGATATATTTATAAAAAATAATTATAATTATGAATAAGAATTGTGTGAAAATATTAAAAAAATGAAATAAATAAATTAATATTATATACCTGTTATTTTCCTAAAATATTATTATAGAAAAAGTTTTTTTAAGTCTTAAAAATGCAATAACATTTATATATTTATTACGTATATCTACAAAATAACAGCAATAAACATTGTTAAATAAGAAGGACGTAAATTGAACAGGCAATAATATATCGAGTCATTTTAAAATATGCTTACACATTAAACAATATTTCGAAATATGCATCTAATCAGCTACAATCATACATTTATGCATGGACTGCAATCACATTTCACGACGAAATAATTAAACAAAAGAATTAACAAATGATTGTATGAAACACATAACATAAGGCACAATGCGTTGATGAATTCTACCAATTCTCAATTATGCACTTTTGGTTACGTGTTATTTACCTACATTCTTTCAATGCATTTCTTTGCAGCGAAACTCATCGGAAATTTGCCATCTTTCGAATCAATTTCCATGCTGTTATCAACGCTCGAATGATGCACCGCACTCGAATTTCAAATTTACTTATTTATTTATTTAATAAATTATGAAGCAAATTAAGCGAAATGAATTCCAACGCCAAACGGGAAAATCAGTGCAAAGCTGGGATTCAATGATGTTGGCTTGATTCATAAAATTGTTTGTAATTTGGAATGAAATGCAAATGCAGCTTTACAAATTAAACTAATTAAATGTCGTTTCACGTTGTGGGTGGGTAGAACTATGATTTATAACTAAATATTTCTAATTTAATTTAGGACTTACCAGCCAGGAAATATTTTCAACTGAGAACACTTGTTCAAATTCATATTTACTATTTTATAATTTGAGAAACCTGAAGCATAATGTTCATGTTTAAGTTGTTATTCATAAATTGAAAATATTTATATCATGTTATATTTCTATTTTATTAAATACGTGAGCAAAGCAATCTTTTCTCTAGCGCTCTGGCGCTCGGTTCCACAGGTTTCGGGTTCGAGTCCCGGCGGTGCCATGGTTGTTTATAGTGGTTCTGAATCCACTTTAAAAATGTGGGTCCCGGTCTAATAGGATCGTAGAGCGTTGCGGGGGCATTGTTACTCCGCGTCCGTGGCTTATCTTCAAGTTACACGCGCCCCCTGGATAATGCAAAGTGAGTACGTCTGTGCAGCGCTTGCCTTAAGGCATCCAAGACCAAGCTGTCTAAGTGTTTGCCAGCTGCATTAGAAAGAAAAAAAAAACTTAATAGTAAATGTTAGAATTAAATTGGAAAGTTGTTTAAAAAACTTTTATTTTTACTGCTAAATATTTAACTGACTAAGCACTTAAAAGGTCTAAAATTTATGCTGTTTATTTATTTTTTTTAATTCTAAACAGAAAAACGCCATATATTTTAAGAAAGGTCTTAGTTGAAATATTATGGACGAATTTATTATTTTACAAGCTTCATAATATGCTACAAGTTCTACTTTACTATATAGCCCAGTCATTAAAAACTAAGATTCATGTTTCATATTAACTTAAGAAAAGAAAAAAATTAAGAAAGAGATAAATAAAACTATCAAAAGTAACAAAACAATAGCTTTACTCAGCTTTTAATATCTGCTTATTTATCTCTTTGAAGAAAGTAAAGTTCTTCAATTCCTTGCGCTATTATCGTTGAAAATACTCTATAAAATAAAATATTTCTTGTTGAAATATTTTCATAGGAATATGATATTCTGTAAAATAATTTTTTTATGTAATGTTAAACCTTAATAATATACTTTACTTAAATGTGTTATAAAAAACAAAACATTCAACTATAAAATATCACAACATAATTTCCCGCATACATAAAATCATACACATTTATCAATTTTATGCAAAACAGACTTCCATATTAGATTATATATGGCTTTTGAAAATTGCATAGATGAATGAAAATTCTATTGCTTTTATGTGTATGAAAGAATGTCAAAAACATATTACATTAATATATATATTATCTAGATATTTGATATAAAAATTAATTTATACTACTGCAATATATTTTAAATCATGAACATAAAATTTTCAATACTGATTTTTAAGGAAATATAAACCTAGTTTAATATTTTCATTTCATACTTATGCACACAATTCTATAACTATTAAACCGATAATTTTAACAAGGATTATTTTTATAAATTCTAAAATTGAATTTATAAACTTAAATTAAGTTGTTTATAAAACTGAAATTATTAAAAAAAATTAATGTATTCTAATTTTTTATGCACCATATAATATTTTTATTACAAGTAGTGAAGTTTAAAGTTTTTAAATTAATATAAATCGAAATTGAAAACAATTACTTGCATTTTAAGTTATTCAGATATTTTTATTTATTTTTAGAATTTTTTTCTTGCTTGGAGAAATGATATAATGGCAATAATCATGAACATTATATTAAAATATTCCTGTTTCCATAATAATTTTAGATGATAACTGTATGAAAAAATTAAAAAAAAATGATATATTGAATAAATATTTAGTATATACCTTTTATTTTTCTAATTTAGTTTTGTAAAAAAAAAAAAAAAAATTTTTAAGTCTTAAAATTTGTAATTAAAATTTATTAGAAGTAAAAATATCAATAATAAATAAACAAAAAATAAAAATAATAATTTATTAATTCTTATTTTTTAGCTAAACATATATAACATTTATATGTTTCTTAAATGTATCTACAAAATAACAGCAACAAATATTGGTTAAATAAAAATAAAGTAAATTGAACAGGCAACAATACATCAAATCATTTTAAACTATGCTTATACATTAAACAATATTTCGAAATATGCATCTAATCAGCTACAGCCATACAATTATGCATGGCCGCAATCACAATTTCACAAAGAAATAATTAAACAAAAGAATTAACAAATGATTGGAGGAAATGTAAAACTTAAGGTAAAACTCTATCGGTTCTCCATTATGCACTCTTCGTTGCATGTAATTTCCCTACATTCTTTCATTGCACTTCTTTGCAGCGGAAACTCATCGGAAATTTGTCATCTTTCGAATCAATTTCCATGCTGTTATCGACGCTCGAATGATGCACCTCCCTCGAATTTCAAATTATTTATTTATTTATTTATTTAATAAATTATGAAGCAAATTAAGCGAAATGAATTCCAATGGCAAACAGGGAAATCAGTGCAAAGCTGGGATTCAAATGATGCTGCCTTGGGTCATAAAATTGTTTGAAATTTGGAATGAAATACAAATGCAGCTTTACAAATTTAACTAATTAAATATTGTTTCACATAAGGCTGGGTAGAAATATGATTTATAACTAAATATTTCTAATTTATTTTAGAACTTACGAGCCGGAAATATTTGCAACTAAGAACACTTGTTCAAATTCATATTTACTATTTTATAAATTGAGAAACCTGAAGCATAATGTTCATGTTTAAGTTGTTATTCATAAATTGATGATATTTCTGTCATGCCAATACGTGAGCAAAGTAAAGTTTCGTTAGTATAATGTTTTGCTATAATGAATTATATAATTTTAATTCAAGTAACTCTTCTACAGCATATTATAATAAAATTTAAAATAACATCGGCATTCCATTATTCTGATATATAATATAATTTTGCATTTAACTTGATAGAAAATGTTAAAATTAAATAGAAAAGCTGTTTAAAATTCTTTTTATGGTTAAATACATAAAATGTGTACAATTTATGATGCTTATTTATTTTTTTAAATTCTAAGCAGAAAAAACATCATATATTTAAATAAATGTCTTAGTTGAAATATTATGTACGAATTTATTATTCTATAAGTTTCATAATAAGCTAAGAGTTCTACTTTGTATAGCCCAGTCAGTATAAAACTAAGATTCATGGGTCGCATTAATATAAAAAAGGGAAAAAAAAAATAGGAAAGAGATAAATAAAACTATAAAAAATATCAAAACAATGGTTTTCCTCAACTATTTAAAATCTGCTTATTTATCTCCTTGAAGAAAGTAAAGTGCATCAATTCATTGCACTATTATTGCTGAAAATACTCAATAAAATAAAATATTTCCTGTTGAAATATTTCATAGGAATATGATATTCCGCAAAGAAATTTTTATGTAATGTTAAACATTAATAATATAGTTTACTTCAATGTGCCTTATAAAAAAACAACAACATTCAACTATAATATATCACAACATAATATCATGCATACATAAAATCATTCGCATTTATCAATTTTATGAATAACAACTTTTCATATTAGATTATATATGGCTTTTTCAAAATAGCATATATGATTGAAAATTCTATTGCTTTTATGTGTATGAAAGAATATCAAAAACATATTACATTAATATATATATTATCTAGATATTTGATATAAATATTAATTTATACAACTGCAATTTATTTTAAATCATGAACATAAAATTTTCAAAATTGATTTTTCATGGAAATATAAACATGGATTAATATATCCAATTATTTTATTTATATACACACTATTTTTTAACTTATAGAAAAAAGGAGTTTAACCAGGATTATTTTTATCAATTCTAAAATTTGAATTATAAACTTAAATGATGTAAATTATAAAACTGATATTACTTTAACAAAAATTACTGTTTTATAATTTTCTATACAATGCAGAATGTTTTTATTATAAAAAGTGAAATTTTAAATTTTCTACATTCATATAAATGAAATTTGAAAAGAATTATTTGCATTTTAATTTGTTCAGCTATTTTTATTTATATTTGGATTTTTCTTGCTAGGAGAAATATAATGGCAATAAACATGAATAAAAATTTAAAATTATTGCCATTGTATCATTTCTAAAATATTATGTATTCATAAAAAAATATTTCTCATTTCATAAAATATAATTTATTTATTAGAAGGAAAAATAATAATATTTGATGATAAAGGTAATTCCTCTTTTATAGAAATGCATGTGAAAAAAAAAATTAAAAATAAATAAATATTTAGTGTATACCATTTCTTTTTCTATTTTATTTTTATAGAAAAATGGCTTTTTAAGTCTTAAATAGAACAATAACTTTTTGCATTTATTATTTGATGCATAAAATAATGTAATCCATTAAGTATGTAATTACAGTATAAAGTAAACACTACTAAGTACAGTAATTATAGTAAATAAGTAAAAAACTAATATTCATGTAGTACAGTAATTACTAAGTAGTGCAGTCCTAAGTCGTACAGTAATTACGACTATATAATTACATACGTAATTACAGTATTTAAATATTTAATTACTTATTATGTAGTCCACTAAGTAGTGCTACATAATAGCATCGATAAATAAAAAGAAGGCAAATTGAAAAGGTAACATATATCAAGTCATTTTAAATTATGCTTATACATTAATCAATATTTCGAAATATGCATTTAATCAGTTACAAACATACAATTATGCATGGACTGCAATCACTATTTCACAGCGAAATAATTAAACAAAAAGAATTGACAAATGATTGGAGGAAACATATAACACAAGGTGAAATACGTTGATGAATTCTACCAGTTCTCAATTATGCAATCTTGATTGCATGTTATTTACCTACATTCTTTCAATGCATTTCTTTGCAGCGAAACTCGTCGGAAATTTTTAATCTTTCGAATCAATTTCCATGCTGTTATCAACACTCGAATACTGCAACCGCACTTGAATTTCAAATTTACTTATTTATTTATTTATTTATTTAATGAATTATGGAAGCAAATTAAGCGAAATGAATTCCAACGACAAGGGGAATTCAGTGCAAAGCTGGGATTCAAATGATGTTGCCTTGTTTCATAAAATTGTTTGTAATTTGGAATGAAATGCAAATGCAGCTTTACAAATTTAACTAATTAAATATCGTTTCACCTTGTGGGTGGGTAGAAATATGACTTGTAACTAAATATTTCTAATTTAATTTAGGGCTTACGAGCCGGGAAATATTTGCAACTGAGAACACTTGCTCAAATTCATATTTACTATTTTATAAATTGAGGAAAACCCGAAGCATAATGTAAAAATTTAAGTATTTACTAATAAATTGAAGACATTTCTATCATGTAAATTCGTGAAAAAAAGCAAAGTTTAATTAAAATAGTGTTTTCCATAATGAAGTATCTAATTTTTAATTCAAGTAACTCTTATACAGCATATTTTAATAATATTTAAAATAACATTGGCATCCCATTATTCTGATACACTATAATATTATTTGGCATTTAACTTGATAGAAAATGTTAGAATTAAGTTGGAAAGCTTTTTAAAAAACATTTATTTTTACTTGTTAAACATTTAGATAGGTAAGAACATAAAGGTCTAAAATTTATGTTGGTTATTTATTATTATTTTTTTAATTCTAAGCAGAAAAACATCATATATTTAAATAAAAATGTCTCAGTTGAAATATTATGTACGAAATTTATTATTCTATAAGCTTCATAATAAGCTACGAGTTTTCTACTTTGTATAGCAAAGTCAGTATAAAACTAAGTTTCATGGCTCACATTAATATAAAAAGGAGAAGAAATTAGGAACGATATAAACACAACTATAAAAATAAAAATTACAAATCAATGGCTTTCCTCAGCTTTTACATCTGCTTATTTATCTCCTTGAAAGAAGTAGAGTTCTTCATTTCATTGCACTATTATTATCGCTGAAAATACTCTATAAAATAAAATATTTCCTGTTGAAATATTTCATAGGAATATCATATTCTCTAAAAGAATTTTTTTTTTATGTAATGTTAAACATTAATAATATAGTTTACTTCAATGTGTTTTATAAACACCAAACGTTCAACTATAATATATCACAATATATTATCACGCATACATAAAATCATTCGCATTTATCAATTTTATGCGAAACAGCCTTTCATATTAGATTATATATGATTTTTAAAATAACATACTTGATTGAAAATTCTATTGCTTTTATGTGTATGAAAAAGAATACCAAAAACATATTACATTAATATATATATTATCTAGATATGTGATATAAATATTAATATATCCAAAGGACAATTTATTTTGGTTCCGGAACCAAAAATTTTCGTAATTAATTTTTATGGAAATATAAATATAGATTAATATTTTTTTTATATTTATGTACACAATTCTTTAACTATAAAACTGGGATTCTTACCAGGATTATTTTTATAAATTCTAAAATTTAATTTATAAACTTAAATGATATTAATTATAAAACTGATATTACTTTAACAATAATTACTGTATTGTAATTTTTTATACAATGCATAATGTGTTTATTATAAATAGTGAAATTTAAATTTTTTTCTAAATTCATATAAATAGAAATTAAAAAGTTAATTAAATAATAGGTATTTTAATTTGTTGATCTATTTCTATTTATTTTTCGATTTTTCTCTAGCGAAAAGAAATATATTGGCAATCATCATGATTAAATATTTTAAATGTTCATGAAAAAATGCCATGATATGATTTCTAAAATATTTTTCATTTCATCTTAGAAAACAAAATTCAGTTATTATAAGAAAAAAATAATAATATTGCGAAATTAAAATAATAAATAATAATATTAATTAAAATAATAATAATAAATAGTAATAATATTAATAATAACATATTAAATAATAATTCTGTGAAAATATTTAAAAAATGAAATAATAAATAAACATTAAATACCTTTTATTTTCCAATTTATTTTTATATAAAAATGGTTTTTTAAGTCTTAGAAAACAATACCATTTATATTTATATAATACATATCTACAAAATAACAGTAATAAATAAAAAAAATAGAAAATTGAACAGACAAACAAACAATACATCCAATCATTTTAAACTATGCTTATACATTAAACAATATTTCGAAATATGCATCTAATCAGCTACAACCATGCACACAATTATGCATGGACTGCAATCACAATTGCACGACGAAATAATTAGACAAAAAAGAATTAATAAATGATTGGTGGAAATTTATAACATAAAGGTACAATATGTTGATGAATTCTACCAGTGCTGAATTACGCACTCTTTGTTACCTGTTATTTCTCTATATTCTTTCAATGCATTTCTTTGTAATCTTTCGAATCAATTTCCATGATGTTATCAACGTTCGAATGATGCACCGCACTCGAATTTCAAATTTATTTACTTATTTATTTATTCAATAAAATTATGAAGCAAATTAAGCGAAATGAATTCAAACGGGGAAATCAGTGCAAACCAGGGTTTTTAAATGAAGTTGCCTTTTTCATAAAAGTGTTTGTAATTTGGAATGAAATGCAAATGCAGCTTTACAAATTTAACTAATTAAATATCGTTTCACCTTGTGGGTGGGTAGAAATATGACTTGTAACTAAATATTTCTAATTTAATTTAGGGCTTACAGCCGGAAATATTTGCAACTGAGAACACTTGCTCAAATTCACATTTACTATTTTATAATATGAGAAACCTGAAGCATAATGTAAAAGTTTAAGTATTTACTTTCATAAATTTAAATATATTTCTATTATGTAAATCTGTGAGCAACGCGAAGTTTTGTTAGAAAATAATTTTGTTTTGCCATAATGAAGTATCTAATTTTTAATTCCAGTAACTCTTCTACAGCATATTATATTAAAATGCAAAATAACATCGGCATTCCTTTATTCTGATATATAATATAATTTCACATTTAACTTGATGAAAATGCTAAAATTAAATTGGAAATCTGAAATTGGAAAAAACATTTATTTTTCTGGCTGAACATTTAAATTTCTAACCACATAAAAAATTATAAAATTTATGTCGGTTATTTTTTTAATTCTAAGCAGAAAGCTAAGCCTTATATTTTAATAAATGTTTTAGTTGCAATATTATGTAGAAGTTTATTATTCTATAAATTTTAAAAAATAAGCTACAAGTTCTACCTTTTTAACCCAGTAGTTTTAAGATTCATGGATGACATTAACAAAGAAATAAAATAAAATAAGAAAAAGATAAATAAAACTATAAAAAGTAACAAAACAATGGTTTTTCTCAGCTTTTAATAACAACTTATTTATCTCCTTGAAGAAAGTAAAGTGCATGAACTCATTGCGTTATTATCGCTGAACATAGAATATATCTATAAAATAAAATATTTCTTGTTGAAATATTTCATAGAATATGATATTCTGCAAAATAAATTTTTATGTACCGTTAAACATTAATATTATAGTTTACCTGCAATGTGCTATAAAAGCAAAGCATTCAACTATAATATATCACACCATAATATCACGCATACATAAAAATCATGCACATTTATCAATTTTATGCAAAACTGTCTTTTATATTAGATTATATATGACTTTTAAAAATAGCACACATGATTGAAAATTGTTTTTGCTTTCATGTGAATGAAAGATTATAAAGAACATATTACATTAATATATTATATATATATATATTATTTAGATATCTGATATAAATATTAATTTATACAAATTCAATTTATTTTAAATCATGAACATAAAATTTTCATAATAAAATTATTTTATGAAAATATAAGCATATATTAATATTTACAGATTTAGTATTATTAATATATTTCATTTTTTATATTTATGCACACAATTCTTTAACTATTAAACTGGGTTTCTTAGCAGGATTACTTTATAAATTTTTAAAATTTAGTTTATAAATTCAGATGATATTAATATAAAATTGAAGATATTTAATAAAAATTACAGCATTCTTATTTATATATAATATATAATCTTTAGAGTACAAGTAGTGAAATTTAAAATTTTCTAAATTCATATGAATGGAAATTGAAAAGAATTATTGGCATTTTAATTTGTTCAGCAATTTTTTATTTATTTTTTGGTTTTTTTTTTCTTCCTAGGAGAACCATAATGGCAATAATCATGAATAAAAATTTTAAATTATTGGCATTATATCATTTCTAATATAATATGTATTCATAAAAATATATATTTCGCATTTCATCTCATAAAATAGAATTTATTTATTATAAGGAAAAAAAAATAATATTTGATTATAAGGGGAATTCCTTTTTTATTCATAACTGTGGGCCGCGGTTTAATTATCCCTAGTACGAAAAAAAAATGTCCAACTAGACCAAAAATACATAAGCGACGGAAAAAAAATATTAAAATTTCAATTGTTTTTAAATAATTAATTTTTAATTTTTACTTTTAAAAGTAATCATTTTTCATTTAAATAAAAAATGATTACTTTAATCAATTTTATTTTTTTCAAATACCATAAATAATAATAAAATTTTACAAGCCTTTACCCGTATAAAAATGGAAAAACACTTAACTGAAGTGGTTTTTTTATTAAAATAAAACAAGAACTATAAATTAACTTAATTTAAACAAGTCTTTTAAGATATAAAACGGAATGAATTAAGAAAACATTTATTGCCCTGAAATGTCAAGGAAAAGATAAAGAAGCCTCTTAATGCATTAAAGTATTCTGAGGATTTCAGTTTTTTTTATCTAAAAATTTAATTAGGATTTGTTTAACCATGGGAATAAAACATTTCATGCCCGATAAATAAAAATATTTGAATTCAGATAAATTTAATAAAAGTTCTTTTAAGGCTTTATTTATTTATTTATTTATAAAACAAATTCAACAATAAATTGGTTAGTATATTACGAAATTAAATTAAGTAAATGCTCAAGAAAATTTAATTTCTTTTAGATTGGATTTTAGAAGTTTAGAGGTAAGTTTTTTGGATATTCGCAAAAAGTAATATTAATAATGTTGAAATTAAAAAGATTAAATAAAAAAATATAAAATTTTATAATGTGTAATAACTTTCATTTTGTAATTGTTTTTATGCAAAGCACTTAAATAATAGGATGTCTTTAAATCAAAACGTAATTTTTAAAATTTATTTCTCACAGATTATTTTTTTTCAAATATTTTCTGATTTTTTTCGTAAAAATTTAAATATTTAAATAGTAATGTACATAAAAAAAAAAATGTGTGCTATACTTAAAATTGAAAAAACAAATAAATTTAAAAAAATCATAAAATATGTATTTAATTGACATAAAAAATTACTCGAAATATAATTACGAATAAATACATTTTATAAATGCAAACAATTTCATGAAGCTTTAAAAAATTAAATGTGCTTTAAATTAAACGTGAATTAAATGGGCTGTCCTCTTTTCTAAGCATTTTAACAAGAATAATTTTTGAATCCAAAATTGCTTATGCTTAAATTTTTAGAGATATTATGCGAAATCAGTAAATGTAATTATTGATAAAATTATTTATATATTTGTGGATGTATTGACAAAATTACAATAAAGCATGAATATACTAATACTCGTATATAAAGGTTCACTTATGACTGCATAAAAGACACATTTAGATGTAAAATATAAAAATATAAACCATCAGTTGATTAAAAAAAAATTACTTAGTTTTCCGTTGCATATTATCTTATTACCTTTACGCCAATAAATAATAAGATTAATATTAATTTTCAAATACTGTTTAATTATTTTCTAATAAAGATCCACCATTTCCATGTTCTACCATTTTAATCTTTAATATTTCATTACATTTAATGATTAGTCTTAAACATCGAAAGAATAAAATCGAATATATTTCTTCTTAAAAGTATTTATTCAATATATAAAAATTATATTGAAACTATTTTAAAATATTAATAAAAAAATTCAAATAATAAAGAATTTTTTTTAATGATTATTCTTTAATCATTAAAAATAGATAATTCTTTTTAATCATTTAAAAAAAAGATTATTCTTTACATTTATTCTTAAGTATAGATCATTCTTAATTATAGATTATTCTTTAATGATTATGCTTAAGTACAGATTATTCTTTAAAGATTATTTTTTATTTAATGATTATTCTTTAAAGATTATTTTTATTTAATGATTATTCTTTAACATCGAAAGAAATAAATTGAATTTATTTCTTCTTGAAAGTATTTGTTTCAACATTTACAATTTTTATTGAAACCGTTTTAAAATATTAATGAATAATTTCAAATAATCAATAATCTAATTTTTTGTGTTCGAAAAATTTAAATAAAACTGAAACGAGTTTTCTTTTACTGTTCCTTAAATCTTGTTTTTAATTGTAAGAACTATTAATGATCAAAAGCTTTAATGAAGATTTATTTATGCTACCAAAAATTGTTAAGGAATTGTTTACTAAGATGTGACGTTATTCAAAAAAAAAAAAAATTCTTATACCCAAATTAAGAAAGCGTAATGATATTCATGACATTTTGAGGAATTTCAAAAGTCTCCAAACTTTTATTTCCTCAGGAAATAAGACGAAAATAGTTGAAAAATTAATTAGTGCAGTCACCAACAAAAGATATGAATTTTAAATAGGAGGATAGGACAATTAATTAAGGAATATTACCATAGATAAACAGGCAAATGATGAGACTCAAAATATGAAAAAAAAAATATATGAAAAATACAAGAAAGCCTTTAGTTTATTTTTATAAGAAAAACCCTCATTAGAACCAAGAGCCTTACATCTAATTTAGTTGTTAAATTAAAAAAAAATATTTTGATTTAATTATGTCTTATCTCATTTTATCTGTTGATTCAATTTCTAATAAACCTTATTTTACTGTGACTTATTAATTGGTATGAAATTATGAGTATTTCATTATGAAAAAATATGCATATTTCTTCTAAAAAACACTTAATTAAAAGTAATAAGTTTTTTTTATAAGCATAATATTTCATCTTTATATTTGAATATCAAAAACGTTTCATTAAAAAAATTGTGTGAAGTTCAGTTGTGTGAATGTTTATGTTTAAAAATTTAAAAAAAAAAAAAGGGTTTTCTTCGTTAAAAAAAAAGAAATTCTGGTTCCTTTATGATTTAATTATATTTTAGTAATTATTTTAAATTTGTTTTTTAATGAATTTATTGATAAATCAGAAACACTTGACATTTACTTGTTAAAGTAATTAATTTTAATTCAATTTTAATTCATATTATAAATTTGTGTTTTGTCAGTTGTAAATTCAAACTTTTTGTTTTAAAGCTTAATAAAACGTTTTTAACAGAAATGCTACAGTCATCAGAAAATTCTCTGACATAAATTTTAAGAATGAGTACTTATCAGATATTACATTTTTTTTATTGAGATATATTTCTACACTAATGGTATTTTAGAAAAGTATCTTTCATTTTACTCTTTCAACTGGTAATTTTAATTTCAAAGGATGATCCAAGATAAAATTAAAACTTTCGAAATAGTGCTGAAATTAAGTACAATAGCAAATAATACAAAATTAATAAAGAAAAACAAACTAAGTATATACTGAAATGTAAACAAATGGATCTCACATTTGCATGATTCAATAGAGAAAATAAGGAGTATTTAGTTCAGTTTACTAAACTTTAGCAAATAAATTTTTTTTTTTGAAGCGTTGACTTGCAAAAGACTTAAGAAAATGTGACCACTAATGATACATCTTTTGCAACAATATCTTTTTTGTCTTTTTTTTTATACTTCTGAAGGGAAAAATCTTTTGGCAATAAACCTTTTTAATATTGTAACCACCAATTTCACTAATTTCCCGTATTTAAACATACACTGAAAGTTGCCCGTTTGCAAATCCATTTCACATTCCTGCTCAGAATTTTACCGTCTTATTGCTATGATTTCTAGAACATCATGATGCATGGATGTAATAGTTTTTGCTTGCAGACGCCACAACAAACCGCATCCCTCAGAAACAAAATCTGATACAAGTGTGACAAAGTGAAGACAGTTGAATTGAAAATGTTGTTTCAAAGCGAAATTTCCAAAATAAAAAAAAATATATCACAACGGAAAAAAGAAAAGAATTTATTTTTTTAAATCTTAGATTGACAAATTAATAAAAACACACGATTTCCGGATAATTTTTAAAAGTGCCATTTTACAATTATTTAAGTAAAGAACTAATTAGAATTAATTAAATTTAATTAATTACTTTTAAGTGTTATAGTTTTTTGCTTTATATTGGTTTTTATGTTGGAATACTTAACATATATCCTATCATTCATTGATATGAATATAAAATCTGTAATATTTATTTTTAAAAGAATATTGATCCAATTCCGAATTTTTTTTTCAGTTCATCTAGACTTTGTGTGAATTTCAGCGAAATTTGGGAATATAAATTTGGGGCCAAGCATAGGAGGGAAGACATACTTACAGACTTTGAGAAATATAAAAAGCTCTTCTGCATAAATTTCAACTTTTTAAAAATAAAAAGTAAAAAAATTTACGATTTTTCAAATTATTTGCTAATTTTTATGAAAATTTCAATGCAATTATATCTTTTAAAAATGCATAAATTATTTTTAAGAATAAAATTATCAGCACTAAACAAACAACAAAAATCAAATCGAAAATAAAAAAGAAAAAAATCAGAAACAATTTTTAAAATGCAAATATTATACTTGAAAGCTGGAAAAATATATCTAATTATAACGCAAATTAAATACGTTTTTTTGTATACAATATTTAAAATGTTTTTTTCGAATTTTTTTATTCTGAAAATAGATAGTTTAATGTTTTTAATTCGTATATAATCTTACCTTTAGAGAATTTGCAGAAATTAGGGCTGGCTGATTTGATGATTCTTCTTGTCAAAGTTGCAACTGTAAGTTTAAAAAACCACTAAAACAAACTATAATGGCTTGAATCACATTCTCATCAGTGACTTATATTCATTGCAAGTGTAAACAGAACTAAGAATGCAATGGAATATTAATCGTTAATGATTCATAAGTTGCTCATATTCATGTTTATGGTCTTTTATAACATGATAGTGTTTCAGTATGAAGTAAGTGATAATGCTAAAAATACGAAGTTTATGAAAATTAGACAACTTTTTCCATGATTTGCACCGTGATTTCAATTTTTCCATTATAGAAATGCATACAACGTAAAACTTTCTTATGCTTGCAATGCATTAATATGTAATCTTGTTCTCTGCTTTAAGTCATTCGAACGTGGAATTGAAAATTGACTTCTAGCAGAAAGTCTGAAATTACAATTATTTATGCATAATATGTAACTAAGAATAGATTTCTTTATCAATTTAAGTCAAGCTTATATTAAAACCTAACATGTATTGCTTAAATCATTCAAATTCATGGAAAAGTGTATGTAGTACGAAATGTAAGTAAAAAACATACAATAGAGGGTTATAAATACTTCAATAAAATTTCAATATATGGTATGATTTAAAATGTGATAATATAAAATGAAATATAGATTGGAGCATGTAGGCAACTGCAATATATGCCCATATCAATAAAAAATGAAAAATTGAGGGTTATAAATATTCCAATAAAATTTCTGAATATGGTCTCCTCTAAAATGCGATTTCATTAAAAGTAATCGCATTGCATAATCTGTGTTAGCAGCTGAAATATTACTCTGATGATGTTGAGAGATGACTTTTGACAATTTGTATTAAATAACATTTGCTAATCCAGTCAGTCAACACTGATGAATTTAACATTTACTGTTTAAAAACAGTTGTGCAGCAAACACTGTCATCACGGAAAGGAAAGTTATGAAGTACATAGTAGTAAAAGAAGATTTCAAACAATTAAGATAATAAATTTGGATTTGTGTGGATATGCAAACAAATATATCACTAACGTAATTTGGCTTAATATATATATATATATATATATTACAGGTTCATAAATGCTTCTCATTTCTTTATGAATTTATCTCGAATTATTTCCTTGTACATAAAGAAAATTAACCATATCAGACAACATTTGACAGGATTTTTGCAATACAATTATTGTCATCTGTTATAACTTAAAGGATTTCTATACGGAATTGATTAACATGCCTGTATTGTGTGCGCAAAAGGTTTGTAATCCCCTACTACAAGAAAGGTTTATAGTTCGTGTTAATGCAATTCAGAAGTTAGCGTAATGTCTATTATTAGAACATAAAAGATTTGAAAAGAGTGACAAACTGAAGTGTAGTATGCATTAACATTTCAAAAGCTATTTAATTTACTGATTATTCAAAAACTAAATATGCCATATTATCATATTTATAATTTGAATTTTTATTTTTTAACATCGTATTTCTTATTGATTTGTCTTCTGTACTTAAAAATAACTTTATTACTTACTAGCAATGAGGATAAAAAGTATTTACGTGGCTTATTTGAAAAAATTAATAATAATAAAAAGTATGTATAATTCGAAAATTCTGCATATTGATGCATATTAAAGGGAGAGTTGCAAAGCAAGGTGCTATTCACAGATAAGAGACCCCAACTCAAAATAAAATATTCATTTACCCTTTCAGAGTAGCTCAAGGACAGAATTGACACGAGAGATTTTAATGCATAAATTAAGCTAACTAATTTAGATTTTTGTAGAAATACTAACAAATGTATCACTACCGTACGTTTACTTATATATTATTGCAGGTCCATAAATGCCTCACATTTCTTTATGAATTTGTCTGGAATTCATTTCTTGTACGTAAAAAAATGAATCATATCACACAACATTTGTCAAGTTGTTGCAATACGATAATTATTGCCATCTGCTATTGTTTAAAGGATTTCTATACGGAATTGATGAGTATGTTTGTATTGTATGTAAAAGATTGCTGTTATCTACTACAAAAAAAGGCGAATAATTCACATTGATGCTATTCAGAATTTAGAAATAATGAACACTCGTATTTATAATTCGTAATTTACAGTAATACTTAATATATTTTTTTCATTTAAAAATAATCAACCCTCGTATTTATAATTGGCAATTTAACTAAAATAATACCAAATATTTTTTTTTTTGCATTGTCTATTATTAGAAAATGAAGGATTTGAAAAGCAGTGACAAACTGAAGTTTAGTATGCATTAACATTTGAAAAGCTATTTGATTTACTGATTATTCAAAAAGTAAATATAGCATATTATCATATTTGTAATTCCTTTTAACATCGCGTTTTTGTTGATTTTCTTTCTTTACTTAAAAATAACTACTTGCTAACGATGATGATAAAAGTATTTACGGGGTTTATTTTGAAAAAAATAATAATAAAAGCATGCATAACTCGGAAAATTCTGTGAGGCAAATTGAAGGGAGAGTTGCAAAGCAAGGTGCTATTCACAGATAAAAGAGCCTACTCAAAATAAAATTTTCACTTACCCTTTCAGAGGAGCTCAAGGACAGAATTGACGTGATAGATTTTAATGCATAAATTAAGCTGTTTCCAAATTGAAAATATTTAAATTACTCCCATCTCATATTTGGCATCCTTTCTCTGAACCTAAGACTATCTCGCCTTCCATTATGACAAGACAAGGGAGATTGTGGGGAAAAGAAGATGAATTCAATCCATAGACGAATTTGCAGGAGATTAGAGGTGCAGGTGTCTTTCTCTCTAGGAATGAAATAGATTATTTGAATGCAGATTTAAGATAATGAGGAGGTAACGAAATTCACAATCCCACCGTTCGCGCATGAAAGGAAACTGACAGTATAATTTCGGTTTCGTGGAAAATGCAAGTTTCATACTCCACCGGATTGCAGTAAATCAGAAATTCCGAGTAAATGAGCACTGTGTTCAGGAAACTGAAAATTAGTGGGTTCCTTTGTTGCAATAAGTGTTCTACCGAAATGGGATAATTGAATGTTGAAGACAATGCGGAGTGTATGAATTTTGTAATTTATTACACACTAGATTTAATATCGTAATAAATCGATTATTTCTTTATTTGATAGAAATAAATTTAAAATATAAATAAAATTAATAGTTAAACTGTGTGTTTAAATATGATTTTGCGTTATATGGACTCCATTGATTCTTCTCTAATGGTTACGTTTTTATGCTAGTTGTGAAATGGCGAAAGTTCATAATTCTTGGTGGTGTTCGTTGCAATTATTGCTTTCAGAAATGAAGAAAATTCTCAAGAGAGAATGGATTTGACAGAAATTTAAGAATATCTTACATCAACAATATGAAAATTGGTTTTTATCACATACCATTTCACAATGCAGAGTAATTATCAATGTATACCTTACAGTATGCAATACCTTTCTATCTCCGTTCATCAGGCATATTTTTACTTGTATACTGTATGGAATACAGGACCTTAATGTGAAAATAAATTATTATTTTTTATACATAAATTACAAAAACTCAAACTTTTATTTTAAAAGATCTTTAACAAATGAATGTTAGATGAATTTTATTATTAGAATATATGATACTACATTATTTGTTATCAAAGTATATGGCATTTTTTTTTTCCACCTCAGAAATTAGTGCAATGATAAAAAATTTGAAAATGAATAGCATTTCCCATCCAAATGGTATACAAATAAATTAATTCCACATATTCATGTTGCTATCATGCTCATTCTTTCCTAATCTTTCAACATCAGGTCAGATCTTTCATTACAAAATAATGAACTCTCGTATTTATCATTGCTAATTTACAATAATACCTAATAAATTTTCATTTAAAAATAAACAGCCATCGCATTCATAATTGGTAATTTATAATAATACCTAATACTTATTTTATTTAAAAATAGTCAATCCTAGTTTTTAAAATTGGTAATTTACAATAATATCTAATACTTTTTTTTCATTTAAAAAAATCAATCACCATATTCATAATTGGTAATTTACAATAATACCTAATATTTTTTCATTTAAAAATAATCCAACCTTGTATTCATAATTAGTAGTTTATAATAATACCAAATACATTTTTTTCAATGTCTATTAATAGAAAGTGACAGATTTGAAAAGCGTATTAAGTAGAATTGATGAATATTCGTATTGTGTGAGTAAAAGATTGTTATCACCCGTTGCAAAAAAAAAAAGGCTTATAGTTCATGTTAATGATATTCGGAATTTAAAGCAATGTCTATTATAAGAAAATGAAGGATTTGAAAAGCAGTGACAAACTGAAGTTTTGTATGCATTTACATTTGAAAAGCTATTTGATTTACTGATTATTCAAAAACTAAATATAGCATATTATCATATTTGTAATTTGTATTTATCCCTTGTATTTCTTATTGATTTGTTTCTTTACTTACACAATAATTTCCTTTAATTGCTAGCAATAGTGATCGTAAAAGAATATTTACATGTTTCATTTTGAAAAAAACCAAAATGATAAAAGTATATATAATTCGAAAATTCCGTGATGCATATTTAAAAAGGAAAAGTTACTAACCAAGGTGTTATTCACAGATAAGAGCGCCTACTGAAAATAAAATTTTCACTCGCCCTTTCAGATAATTGAATGTGGAAGACTAGGCGGAGAGTATGAATTTTGGGATTTATTACATACTAGATTTAATATTGTAAATAAGTCGATTATTTCTTTACTTGTGGCTTATAAATTATAAATACAAACAGAATTAATAGTTAAACTGTGTATATAAACAAGCTTTTGCATTATATGGACACTCTTTATTCTTCACTGAGAGAGAATAGTTTTGACAGCAGTTTGAGAATATCGTGCATCAACATTTTTTACCCCATTTTTAAATGCAGTGCAATTATCAATGTATACCTTTACAGTATGCAATACTTTTCTCTCTCCGTGCATCAGACATATCAGTACATTAAACAAACTCAGCTTACTCAGTACATTATACAAATGTATTCTCATTAGATTTACTTGCACCCATGAAAATTGCACACAGCATCTGACTTTCACCCTAAAATGTTTCTCCAGCGATGCTCAATAATGGTTTCCAAAATTAGTTTTTAAAGTCAGGAAAACACAAGACCCTTACACATATTCTCTTTTTTTTAGATATAAAAAGGGTTTTTCATAATACATTGTGGCCTACAATATTGAATTATCTCAACGATACTGAATATTAATCGTTAATATTATGCTGATGGTCTTTCATGATGATGGTCTTTTTTAATATGATAGTGTTTCAGTATGAAGTACGTGATAATCCTAAAAATACGAAGTTTATGATAATTAGACAACTTTTTCCATGATTTGCCACGTGATTTCAATTTTTCCATTTTAGAAATGCATACAATGTAAAACTGGTTTATGCTTGCAATGCATTAATATGTAATCTTGTTCTCTGCTTTAAGTCATTCTAACGTGGAATTGAAAATTGACTTCGAGCAGAAAGTCAGAAATTACAATGATTTATGCGTAATATGTGTCTAAGAATTACCTTCTTTATCTAGAATTTAAGTCAAGCTTATATTAAAACCTAACATGTATTGCTTACATTGTTCAAATTCTTGGAAAACTTTATGTAGTACGAAACGTATGTAAAAACGTACAATAGACGGTTTATAAATACTTCAATAAAATTTCTATATATGGTATCATTTAAAATGTGATAATATAAAATGAAATATGGATTGAGGCGTGTAGGCAACTGCAATATATGTCCATACCTAAAAAAAACGAACAATTGAGGGTCATAAATATTTCAATAAAATTTCTGAATAAGGTTTCCTCTAAAATGTGATTATATAAAATTAAATCGCATTCCATAAACTGTGTTTGCAGCTGAATTATTTTTCTGATGGTGTTGAGATATGCCTTTTTTGTCAATTTGTATTAAATAACATTTGTTGGACCAGTCAGTCAGTACTGATGATTTTAACATTTACTGTTAAAAAACAGTTGTGCAGAAAACACTGCCATCATGGAAAGGAAAGTTATGAAGCACACAGTAATAAAAGATGAGGTCAAACAATTAAGATAATAAATTTGGATTTGAGTAGATACGCAAACAAATATATCACTACCGTAATTTGTCTTAATATATATATATATATATATATATATATATATATATTGCAAGTCCATAAATGCCTCTCATTTCTCTATGAATCTATCTGGAATTATTTCCTTTTACATAAAGAAAATGAACCACATCACACACCATTTGACAGGATTTTTGCAATACGATTTTTGCAGTCTGCTATTATTTAAATGATTTATATACGAAATCGAGGGGTATTCTTATATTGTGTACGTAAAAGATTGTTGCCACGTACTGCAAAAAGGTGAATAGTTCACAATGAATTGAAAAATAATCAACCCTCGAATTTATAATTGGTAATTTACAATAATAACTATGTCTATTATTAGTAAGAGAATAATTTAAAAAGCGCTGAAAAACTGAAGTTCAGTATGCATTAACATTTGAAAAGCTATTTGATTTACTGATTATTCAAAAAACTAAATATAGCATATTATCATATTTATAATTTCAAGTTTTCCTTTTTAACATCGTATTTCTTATTGATTTGCTTTCTTTACTTAAAAATATTTTCTTTTCTTGCTAGCAACAGTGATCGTAAGATATTAACTTTAACATATTAACTTTTATAAAAGCAAAATGATAAAAGTTTGTATAAATCGAAAATTCTATGATGCATATTACAGGAAGAGTTGCAAAGCAAGGTGCTATTCACAGATAAGAGCTCCTACTCAAAATAAAATTTTCACTTACCCTTTCAGAGAAGCTCAAGGACAGAATTGACGTGCAAGATTTTAATGCATAAATTAAGCTGTTTCCAGATTAAAAATATTTAAATTCCCCATCTCATATTTTGGCATCCTTTCTCTGAACCTAAGACTATTTCCTTCCATTATGACAAGGCAAGGGAGATTGTGGGGAAAAGAGATGAATTCGATCCATAGAGGAATTTGCAAGAGATCAGGAGGCAGGTGTCTCTCTCTCTAGGAATGAAATAGATTATTTGAATGCAGATTTAAGATAATGAGGAGGTAACGAAATTTACAATCCGACCGTTCTCGCTTGAAAGGAAACTGACAGTATAATTTCGGTTGGGGAAAATGCAAGTTTCATACTCCACCGGTTTGCAGTAAATCTGAAATTCCGAGTAAATGAGCACCGTGTTCAGGAAACTGAAAATTAGTGGGTTCCTTTGTTGCAATAAGTGTTCTACCGAAATGGGATAATTGAATGTTGAAGACAATGCTGAGCGTATGAATTTTGCGATTTATTACATACTAGATTTAATATTGTAAATAAGTCGATTATTTCTTTACTTGTGGCAAATAAATTATAACTTAAAATATAATTAATAGTTAAACTGTGTTTTTAAACATTCTTTCTCATTATATGGACTCCCTTGACTTTCAACTAGTGATTAGGTTCTAAGGGTAGCTTGCGAAAGGCTAAAGTCCATATCCACTGGTGGTGCTCGTTGCAATTATTGCTTTCAGAAAAGAAGATAATTCTCAAGAGAGAATAGTTTTGATAGAAGTTTGAGAATATCTTGCATTAACATTTGGAAAACCGTTTTTACTCCATACCATTTTACAATACAGAGCAATTATCAATGAACTGTATACCTTTCCAGTATGCAATACCGTTCTCTCTCCATGCGATCAGGCATATTGTTACTTGTATACTATAGGAAATACAAAACCCTTAATGGGAAAATAAATAATTAATTTTTATAATAAATTACAAGATTTTAAGTTTTTTTTTAAGAGATTTTTAACAGATGAATGTTAGATGATTTTATTGAAAGAGTATATGATATTACTTTATTTGTTATCAAAATCTATAAATTTCTTTTTACCATCTCTGAAATTAATGTAATTATGAAAAATTTGAAAATGAATAAAATTTCTTATCTAGATGGTATACATAATAAATAATTCCACATATCCATGTTGTAAGCATGCTCCTTTCTTTCACATCAGTTTTCAACTTAACTAATTTTCCTTTACCAATGGAAAAATATTAGTGGTTTTTTTTTTGCCTAAATTTACTGAAATGAGAATTTTCCATCTTGACAATATCAGGGTTATTAGCTTACTCAGTACGTTAGACAAACATATTCTCATTAGATTTACTTGCTCCCATGAAAATTGCACCCAGCACTCACTTGCACCCAGAAATGTTTCTACCCAGAGATGCTCAATAATGGTTTCAAAATTTAGAAATTAGTTTTTAAAGTCTGGAAAAGCAAGACTAGTATTACATATTCTCTTCTTTTAGATATAAAAAGAGGTTTTTCATAATACATTTGGCTACAATAGTAAATTATCTCAACGATACAGAATATTAATCGTTAATAATTCATAAGTTATTCACATTCATGTTTATGGTCTTTTATAGTATGATAGTGTTTCAGTATGAAGTACGTGATAATGCTAAAAATACGAAGTTTATGAAAATTTAGACAACTTTTTTCCATGATTTGCCACGTGATTTCAATTTTTCCATTATAGAAATGCATACAACGCAAAACAGCTTATGCTTGCAATGCATTAATATGTAATCATGTTCTCTGCTTTAAGTCATTCGAACGTGGAATTGAAATTTAACTTCTAGCAGAAAGTCTGAAATTACAATGATTTATGCGTAATATATGACTAAGAATTACTTTCTTTATCTAGAATTTAAGTCAAGCTTATTTTAAAACCTAACATGTATTGCTTAAATCATTCAAATTCATGGAAAACTGTATGTAGTACGAAAGAGATGAAACGTACAATAGAGGGTTATATATACTTGAATAAAATTTCTATGTATGGTATTCTTTAAAATGGGATAATATAAAATGAATAGTATAGCTTGAAGTGTTGGCAGCTGGAATATATGCCCATACCGATAAAAAAAACGAACAATTGAGGGTTATAAATATTTCAATAAAATTTCTGAATATGGTCTCCTCTAAAATGCGATTATATAAAAATGAATTCGCATTACATAATCTGTGTTAGCAGCTGAAATATTACTCTGATGATGTTGAGAGAGGACCTTTTGATAATTTGATTAAATAACCTTTGCTAGTCCAGTCAGTCAACATTTATGATTTAAACATTTACTGTTAAAAAAGGCTGTGCAAAAACACAGTCATCAAGGAAAGGAAAGTTATGAAGTACGCAATAGTAAAAGATGAGGTCAAACAATTAAGATAATAAATTTGGATTTGTGTGGATATAAACAAATATATCACTAACGTAATTTGTCTTATACAGCAGGTCCATAGATTGCAGGTCCATAAATACCTCTCATTTATCTATGAATTTATCTGGAATTAAGATCTTGTACTTAAAGAAAATGAATTATATCACTCAAAATTTGACAGGAATTTGCAATCAAGCAATTATTGTCATCTGCTATTAATTAAAGGATATCTATACGGAATTGATGAATATGCTTGTATTGTGTACGTAAAAGATTTCGCCCCCTACTTCAAAAAAGGCTTATAGTTCATGTTAATTCTATTCAGTAATTTATTGAAAATAAAGGATTTGACAAGCAGTGACAAACTGATGTTTAGTATGCATTAACATTTTAAAAGTTATTTGATTTACTGATTATTCAAAAACTAAATAAAGCATATTATCATATATATAATTTATATTTATCCCTTATCTTTCTTATTGATTTGCTTTCTTTTTTACTTAAAAATAACTTCATTGCTGGCTAGCACAGATAATCGAAAAAGAATATTTACATGGTTTATTTAAAAAATAATAATAAAAGTATGTGTAACTCGAAAATTCTACGATGCATATTAAAGGAGAGTTGCAAAGCACTGTGCTATTCACAGATAAGAGCTCCTACTCAAAAACAAAATTTTCACTTACTCTTTCAGAGTAGCTCAAGGACAGAATTGACGTGAGAGATTTTAATGCATAAATTAAGCTGTTTCCAGATTGAAAATATTTAAATTCCTCATCTCATATTTTGGCATCCTTTCTCTGAATCTAAGACTATCTCCTTCCATTATGACAAGGCAAGGGAGATTGTGGGGAAAAGAGATGAATTCGATCTATAGAGGAATTTGCAGGAGATTAGGAGGTGCAGGTGTCTCTCTCTGGGAATGAAATAGATTATTTGAATGCAGATTTAAGATAATGAGGAGGTAACGAAATTTACAATCCCACCGTTCTCGCTTGAAAGGAAACTGACAGTATAATTTCGGTTCGTGGAAAATGCAAGTTTCATACTCCACCGGATTGCAGTAAATCAGAAATTCCGAGTAAATGAGCACCGTGTTCAGGAAACTGAAAATTAATGGGTTCCTTTGTTACAATAAGTGTTCTACTGAAATGGGATAATTGAATGTATAAGACAATGCGGAGCGTATGAAATGTGTGATTTATTACATACTAGATTTAATATTGTAAATAAATCGATTATTTCTTTACTTTCGGGAAATAATTTATAAATATAAATAGAATTAATAGTTAATATGTGTGTTTAAACATGCTTTTGATTATTTGGACTCCCTTAATTTTTGTCTATTTATTAAGCAATATAATATCACTAATATTTTTCCATTTGCCAAGGAAATTGGTTAGTTAAAACCTGATGCTAAGAGATTTGGAAAGAATGGGCATGCTTACAACATGAATATATTGAACTACTTTTATTTGTAGACAATTTTGGTGTAATAATTTTATTCATTTTCATTTTTTTTTTATAATTGCATTCATTTCTGAAATTAGCATGAAATTTTTTATACAAGCTAGCTTGCGAAAGGACGGAAGTTCATATCCGCTGGTAGTGCTTGTTGTAATTATTGCTTTCAGAAACAAAGGGGATTATCAAGATAAATAGTTTTGTTTTAGAACATCTTGCACCAACATTTTAAAAATTTTTACCCCATTTTTAAACGCAGTGCAATTATCAATGTATAACTTTACAGTATGTAATACTTTTCTCTCTCCGTGCATCAGACATACTGTTACTTGTATACTATAGGAAATACAAGACCTTAATGTGAAAATAAGTCATTACTTTTATACATAAATTACAAGAACTCAAATTTTTATTTAACAAATGAATGTTATAGGATTTTTATTGATAGAATATGTGATATTACATTATTTGTTATCCATGTAACTCCTTATAACTTTCTGTTAATCAGTTTAACTTTCAGGGTAACTGAAGGACAGAATTGACGTGAGAAATTTTAATTGATAAATTAAGCTAATTAATTTGGATTTTTGTGGAAATACTAATAAATGTATCACTATCGCACTTTTACTTATTTATTATTGCAGGTCCATAAATGCTTCACATTTCGCAATGAATTCATTTGGAATTAAGTTCTTGTACGTAAAGAAAATGAATTATATAACACAACATTTGACAGAATTTTTGCAATAGGATAATTATTGTCATCTGCTATTAATTAAAGAATTTCTATACGGAATTGATGAATATGTATTGTGTGCGTAAAAGATTGTTATCCCCACTGCAAAAAAAGTCTTATAGTTCATGTTAATGATATTCAAACTTTAAAACAATGTCTATTATTAGAAAATGAAAGATTTGAAAAGCAGTGACAAATGAAGTTTAGCATGCATTAACATTTGAAAGGCTTTTTGATTTACTGATTATTCAAAAACTAAATATAGTACATTATCATATTTATAATTCGTATTTTTTTTTTTTAGAATTGTATTTCTTATTGATTGCTTTCTTTACTTAAAAATATAAAAAATATTTACACAGTTTATTTTGAAAAAGCAAAAATAATAAAAGTACTTATAACTCGAAGATTCTGTGATGCATATTAAAGGGAGAGTTGCAAAGCAAGGTGCTATTCACAGATAAGAGAGCCTACTCTAAATTAAATTTTCACTTACCCTTTCAGAGTAGCTCAAGGACAGAATTGACGTGAGAGATTTTAATGCATAAATTAAGCTGTTTCCAGATTGAAAATATTTAAATTCCCCATCTCATATTTTTGGCATCCTTTCTCTGAATCTAAGACTATCTCCTTCCATTATGACAAGGCAAGGGAGATTGTGGGGAAAAGAGATGAATTCGATCCATGGAGGAATTTGCAGGAGATTAGAGATGCAGGTGTATCTCTCTAGGAATGAAATAGATTATTTGAATGCAGATTTAAGATAATGAGGAGGTAACGAAATTTACAATCCCACCGTTCGCGTTTGAAAGGAAACTGACAGTATAATTTCGGTTGGAGAAATGCAAGTTTCATACTCCACCGGATTGCAGTAAATCAGAAATTCCGAGTAAAGGAGCACCGTGTTCAGGAAACTGAAAATTAGTGGATTCCTTTGTTGCAATAAGTGTTCTACCGAAATGGGATAATTGAATGTTGAAGACAATGCGGAGCGTATGAATTTCGTGATTTATTACACACTAGATTTAATATTGTAAATAAATCGATTATTTCTTTACTTTTGTCAAATAAATTATAAATATAATAGAATCAATACAACAATCATTGTCATCTGCTATTAATTAAAGAATAGTTTTTATTATTTTATCTTATAGTATATAGTTATTATTTTATTATTATTTTATTATTATTTTCTGCTATTATTTGAGAATAGTTTTGATAACAGTTTGAGAATATCTTGCAACATATATGAAAAACGATTTTTCCCCATATCAACAGAATGGGAGCAATTATCAATGTATAACTTTACAGTATGCAATATCTTTTCTCTCTGTGAATCGGGCATATTGTTAACTGTATACCATGGGAAATATAAGACATTAGTGTGAAAATAAATCATTATTTTTTATACATAATTTACATGAACTAAATTTTCATTTTAAAAGATTTTGAAAAAATGAATGTTAGATGATTTTTATTGATAGAGTATATGATATTACATTATTAGTTATTAAAGTACATAACGTTTTTGTCAACCTCAGAAATTAACGCAAATATCAAAAATTTGAAAATGAATAAAATTTCAAACCATTATGTCCGCAAAAAAATAATTCAATATAGTCATGTTGTAACATGCCCATTCTTTCAAATCTTCCACGTTAGTTTTTAAACTAACTAATTTTTTGATTAATGGAAACATATTAGTGTTATTTTATTGCCTGAAATTACTAAAATAAGAATTTCTCTTCTCTAGAATATCAGGTTTATTAGTTTACTCAGTACAATCCTCTAACCTCCTCTCAATGGGCACTTTTAATACAATGCACAAACAACAATAATTTGCACCTACAATTTCATACAAATGTTTCTCCAGCGATGCTCAATAATGGTTTCAAATTTAGAAATTAGTTTTTAAAGTCTGGAAAACACAAGACTCTTACACATATTCTCTTATTTTTAGATATAAAAAGGGGGTTTTCACAATACAGGGCGGCCTACAATAGTGAATTATCTCAACGATAATGATGTGTCATTAAAGTAGGTTTAATCTGCTTGTAGATATCCTGATGGAAAATGGTCAAACTTACAGTTGGATAAAATAATATATCTTCTTGAAAGTGGATGTTCTGCTCTGCTACTTAGCAAACACTTTGCTGTATTATCATATGAGATCTCCTTATTAATATTAGTAACTATCAACAAATTACTTTTGCCAATAATGTTGTTTTAATATTTTTTGATAAGTATCATGAAAAGGCACAAGTATTTCTCCATTATGAGTTCAAATGATGAAAACGTCACAGACTGATTATTATTTTTATGGAAAGAAAACTGATTATTGGAAAAAAAAATTAAAAAAACAATTACAATCATAACGTGTAATATTTTCAGAATTTGTTATTGTAAAAAATTATAAAAACTTGGGCTTCATACTAGATAGCAAAATTAGAATTATCGTATTGATTACATTTCAATTAAATATGATAAATATTGACTGAAACACCTCGTATTGCAAAAGACACATTTGGAGATAGTTACGATGTAATCATATTAATTTGCAAACAAAGAATACTGGTCTTTTATAACTTACAGATCTTAGATATGCAGTGATGATTTTAAAAATACTAATAATCAAAGGAAATTATGAAAATATCAGAGAAATTGGATTGTAAGAGGTTGGAGATTTGTAAGAGGTTAGTTTCGATATAATTACAAGTAGTTATGCTTTTGAAACGCAATGCCCCATTTATTTTGAAATCTTTACAAAAATTAAATGAATATTTATTTTGAACTGACTAGACGAACTCATTTATTGCTCCACTGGGAAGATTTTACCTCATAACTATCATCATTCATCAACTCTTCAACCAATTGAGTGAACTGAACATAATATTCTTGTTGAATTAATTAAAAAATATTTGCTTCCTTGATGAAGTGGGAGGAATAAAATATCAGTTCATCCCTTTGCTATCGTTGAAGGTGATCAAGAAATTCTATTCAAGAAATTAAATCTGAGTTAGTATACATATATCTTACAAATACATACTTAAATGGTTCAATGCAAATGATAGTCTGAACTAATAAGAAACTGTAAAAAAAAAAAAAAAAAAAAAACTATCTCTCATCATTCCTATTACTAAAAATATTTTAAGAAAAGTAAAAGTAGTCATAAAAATAATTTTGAATATTGACTCTCACAGAAATTTATTTTTTTAAATGTAATGTTTTAAATATGTAAAAAAAAAAAAATGGCAGTGAAAAGCTGATTTTCCAACAAAAGCCAAACCCACTTAAATCTGTTAAGGGTTTGAAATAATGAATGTTCATACTAAAAATTTGTTCATACTAAAAATTTTTTCAATATTTTTTTATAACACAAAAAATTTATTTTTCTTTTGCAATTACAATATTGTCCAATACTTGAGGGGCTATAGAAAGTTTGGCTCTAACTTGAAGTGGTTTCATCTTTGTTTCTAGAACTGATGTGATTGTTTAATAAGGTATTGAAGATCCCTAGCCTTTCATTTTTAATTTCTTGAACTTCAATGATGTAAGAAAGACATTTCAACAACAACAAAAAAATACTAAAAAGGCTTAACCAAAGACACATAGTATATTTGTTAAACGTAAACAAGTTTTTTTTTATTTGTTTGTTTCATTGAGTATTTTGGGTTGAAGTTTTTTTTTTCCTCTTTTTAATTTTTATTGGTATATTTTCAACATTATAAATATTTTAACGTAATATTTTTTTTTAGCATTTCATATATAATTGTTTGTCTAGATTTCAAGCATTTATACTAATAAGTTTTTTTATAACTACATATTTTGATATTGGGTTTTTTTTTCCCTCAACTTTTTATATTATACATTTTTCACATTCTAAAAAATATTTATTCTAACATTATATTGATGGCATTGAGATTTTTTTTGATAATATTCAGTATTGATTTGTTTTATTTTATTTTCAATTTGCTTATGTATAAATATTTTATTACATTATAAATATTGTTTGAATAAGCTTTGGTTACTACAGATTCCAAATTTGTACTGATCTTTGTTGTAAGAGAGAAGATTAATTAATGTTTGAAAATAAATCATTAGGCATAAGAGTCTTAATCATGACAATTTTATTTTTATATACCTTCTTATTTTTATCAGGTCATATAAATTACATACTTTTTATATTAAACTGAAAAAATGGAACATTTTTAATTTTCTTTTCTGCATATCTCATATTTTTCAACTGACATTAATTTCTCAGTGTAATTTTCCCTTTTTTCTCGTTTTTTTAATGTATGTGACAGGTATTAACTATCTCAGGTATATAATTTTATAAGTTATTGTCAGTAACTAAACAATTATATTTTTAATTGCTTTTCAAAATATTATCAGTTTTGGAGGAAAATAAACACTCTTCTATTTAGACTGCCTAATAAATGTTGATCAGACACCACCGCTGTTTTTTTTTTTTTTTTTGTTCAACTTGCATAAGTTTAATTTAAAAAAATTCACATAGTAAGGTAAGCGTTTGGTTAATTGGGCATCATAGAAAGAAAAAAATCGATTTTCATTTAGTAACAATATGTATTTTTCATTGAATTGTCTAAGACGATATTTAAAATGTCAATATAATTTTTGAGAATCAACTAAAATCTTTTTACTAAATTCATTTTTATTAATTTTCTTTTAAAATTCACCAATAACAATTTTTTTTTTTAATTTTTCTAATAGCAAAGGTTTCTAGATGCTTCATTGCATTATAAATTATTTTCAGAAATTGATTAATTTATTTTTAAGCTTGTAACAAAGGCTAATAAATTTCGTTATTAATTACAGCTACAGAAAAAAATGTTGTCTTTATTAAATTCGTTTTAAGGAAAAATAAGTCAAATTAATTGAAGTTCAGTATTGATTCGTTGCCAATCACTAAAATGTAAAATCCTTAAATATTCTTTTATGTGTTAAAGTTAAATATTGGTTATTATTAATGATAATTTTCAAATAGAATACTAAATTGTACAATTTATTCATAAAATGCTCCATATTTCAAAACAATTTTTTTGTCATTTACCTTGAAAGTAATAAAATTCTAGGTAATAAAACTGGGTAATAAAATTTTAAATTTTAAACTAAGGAAAATTCCATATGTAATATAGCAAATGCATATTTATAATATATCGAAAATATAATTTATAATGATGCCACAAGCATAACTATTAATAGTAGCTTAATTAGTTTCCTCAATTCTTTGAAATTATTTAGAGCAATTAATCGTTAAAATATTAATAAAATTTATATAGCAATAATAAATGCCAACGGAAAGAGGTTATGTAAAAACACATTAATTATTAAATATATTTTTTTACGTTTTTATTAAACATTTGTTTTAACTCATCAATGTTAAAATTAGATATTTTGAATGTTACTATGAATTTAAAAGTTAGTTATTAGCTTGAAGTTGCGCAAAAATGTCTAGACATTATTATTAAATTATAAATTATTTTCAGAAATCGATTCATTTATTTTTAAGCTTTTTAACAAAAACTAAAAAAAAAAATTTCATTATCAACTGTGATATAAAAATTATTCATTGTCATTAAATTTTTAAAATTGGATATAATTTTCATTAATGTGGTTTTTAAACTAATTTGGTGTTGTAATATAAAATATGTAATATTTATAAATATACTAACATATTTACCCTCGATTTATACATGAATCAAATGTTTATTTATTTAATATAATTAAAGAATATTAAATATAAAAGTTATTTTAAATTTGAATAAAACTAAATTCAGGATTCATAGACTCCTGATATTTTATATGAATTATATGTGATTTATATTAAATAATTACAGTAAGGAAATTTTAGAAGTAAATATTTGTAGTAATTTTAGAGCTACGAATTTATGACTTAGGCAATATATGGCTCATACTTGTTTTTGAAATTAATTTTTATGTTTTAAATAAAGAGTGAAAAATCAAATTAAAATTATTTGGCCTTATACTATTCTGTCCTTTAAAAAAGTATATACTGCACAAATAGAATTGATGTAAATTATATAATGAATTTTTTTTTCTGGAAACAAAATTACAATAAAAATATAATGGAAAATTTGTAATTTAATAATATTGCATTTTCTCTAAAAAAGCATGATTAACTTCTTTTAAAATTTTGCTTATAATTTTATAAAACTGAAAAGTAAATTTATTATTTATAAAATCTTTATTTTATATATTTTTTAAAAAGTAAGGAATAAATGCATACTTTTATTTATTTAAACGTAATCCATATCATGAACTATTTCACTCATTTCCACTAGCTTTATGGTCATATCGTCTTTAATAAATCCTATATCTAAAGTTGAAATCATCAAATAAAATATGAAAATACTTCTGTTTATATTAATAAATATGAAAGTTTTATTAATTTAATTTCAATTGCAATGACTATATTTTTTTTTTATTCGAATGTTTAATTTCTTTTTACAATAGAAATGCACATTAAAACAATTAAATAATCAAATAATATTAAGTTTATGAATTATTTATGTTTTCAAAACATTTAATTAAAAAATAGATGAGAAATTAATAAAAAAATTGAATTATTATGTAATCTCCATTTATGATGTTGGTTACTTTCATGCATAAAATATTAAATCTGATCCAACAATGTAGGTATTTTTTCACTGATATAATAATATTAAATGCATAATTTTAAAAATAAATAAATGAACATCTCTTGTTTACTAAATCCAAATTTAAACTTAAAATGCATTATGAAAAATAATTTTAAAACAGTTTTTGACAAATAAATTATAAAAATGTACTGTGCAATAGTTAAAAGGGGACTGTATAAAAATGTACAGTGTGATAAGTTAATATCTGGTTGCTGTTGAACTTGTTTCTTCAGACTGCCTATTAGAGCCTATTTAATAGCCTAGACCCTTTTCACTAGCTTAATAAAAACCTATAAATTTTAATCAATTCAAATCATATCTAGACCTTATTACTGGCACTTGTTTCTAAAAAAATTAAGAAATTACTAATTTTTACATAATTATTTCAAATATAATTTGTTTTTATTAATAAACGTTAATTGCCAATTTTCATCTAATGTAATTCAGAAAATATGATTGTTGATATTTCTTTAAAATTTCTCTTATCATATCAAAAATACTTAAAAGTTGATAAAAATATGCTTTTGAAATCTAGATTTAAACTTAAATGCACTATGAAAAAATAATTATAAAACAGTTTTTGATAAATAAATTATAAAAATGTACTGTGTAATTGTTGAAGGGTGTTATATTCGTATACAATTCAACGGAGTTTTCCCTAAAAAGGCCACTTTTCATTTTAGAATCATTAAAAGCTTTAGCAAATTTTTTTAATCAGTCACTCATTTTATATCCTACCTATTTTTGACTAAGTTTAAAGAAAATAAAAAATTATTCAATTACATGCAATGATGTCAAGGTACTGTTTGAATTTTGTTATAAACATAAGTTGTCAATTTCTTTATGTGATGTACTTAGATTCCAAAAAATATCTGTGGATTTTGAAGATTGGCCACCCTAAAATTTTCTCATCACAGCAAAATATTTAAAGTTCGTAAAAGCAATACTAAATAATTTCAACTTCAAACTTTTCATGCAATTAGAATTAGAAGCAAATTGAATTTAAAATTTTAAATTTTATTGTAAATTATTTATTTTTTTAAATTTATTTACTTTTTCTAAAACAGTTTTTGCATGCATCTTCAAATAATAATACAAATTTAAATCTCATGTATCTCAAAAATTTGTATTGTTTGTTATTTAAATTATGACATTTTACAGCCATTCAGTAAATTTAGCAAAAAAAATTAAATTTCTTAAACAATATATATATATATATATATATATATATATATATATATATATATATATATATATACAACATAAAATAATTTTTGAAATAATAAGTAATAAGTATCAACAAAAAATTTATTATATTAAATTGCTTTCCTTGCAGTGTAGCTTCATTGATCCAGGATCCTTACCAGTGAAGGTGCATTAGACCTCGATATCTAACCAAGGCACTTTTCAGCGTAGAACCATGGGTGATGAACCGGGGGAGATTGGCTAATTTACATTTATGGCGTCGGAGCTTGTATTCAGGTATTCGTTGGTGAATATCTTATTACGGTGGAGAGCTCACTGCCTCCTTAATTCAATTAGAGACCCAAGAAAGCTTTAAAGATTCAGCGTTAAAGAACTTAATATGGACAAAAGCACATATCTGGTAACAAGCATAATAAATCAACAATATCCCTTTACTTTAAAATAGATTTAATTAAAGATTAAAGGTACAAAGGAAGTTTAAAAGATATTTAAATGTCTTAGGGGATTAAGTTAAATATATGCTATACTATAAAATTTTAAGTTAATGGTATAGTTTAAATTTGTATTTTATTTTATTTTCAGATAAATATATGCATTTGAAAATTTTTTTAATTTGTTGTTATTAATGCTTTGTGTAAGGCACTTATAGGTAGTACACTCATGGATGAAAAATGAGAAAGCTTCTATTTTGTGATTGTCACTACGACTATCGTGGTTCTTTCTATGGGTGGTTCAGATTTCTGGTTAGCCGCAGCTTTCTAGTGGTCGAGAAGTATTGATTGATCCATACACACATTTATGGCACCTTCATTTATTTATTTACAAGTAATATTTACAATCTATAGAGAGTTGATGTTAACTGGTCAGGCACAAGCTCAACTGGAAGAAGAATGTTCCCTTTTTAGAATAAGACTCGTTTTCACAGCTTAACCAATCAGCTCGTTTCTACGTCAACAGCGCAATTCTGGATCGTTTTCCGTAAAACTACTATGCGACGCTGCTTAGCGTGAACTAGAGCATAAAATTCTAACATCGATGGAGCACAAGTGATGGGTAGAAAGTCTGATTTGTCTCCGAGTTGTTAAAGTAGGGCAACAGAGCCTTCAAGGAAGACGTTTAAGGAACTACCTGCGTTTATGTATCGTATGGAAAAAGTCAGAAAGCTCCCACAAGGCAATCTGACTAAAGAGGCAAAAGGTTGAACATCACCAAAGCCATCAAGTACCGTCGCTTTTGAAACAGTGTCTACAACAATGCGGCCATCAGTTTAAATCTCTTCTCTAATGTTCGCAAAGGCGCAATTACCACTGAGCCACGAGTCGGGCAAAATTTAATTTAATAGATTTTATATATTCAATACTTAATCATGTATTAAAATATTTTATCATACAATATGAAAATATAAAAAACAACAAAATATAAAATAATCAGTAGAAATTGGCATGAAATAATATTTTTAAAATATCAATTTTCTCAAAAAGTTTTCAATTCTAAACTACCTACAACATATATATATATGAATCTTGAAAAAATGGCAAATTGAATATTATTTTCGAAGGCTTTGTATTCGTAGGATATGCTTACAGTCAAGTAATATAATCAAAGAAATTTTATATATTAAAAATTTAAGAATAACAGTTTTTTTGTCATAGAACAACATTAATTTATTAATATTACTTATTGCCTGAAATTGAATAAGTATAAAAGATATTTCAAGTAAATTATATAGGGGAGAAGCAAGAGAAATCGTAGAAAAACATTTGTTTGAGATTATTTATATCCAGCAATTTCTGATACAAATAGAAAATTTTTCTATTAGTTCTTTTTAAATTTTTTGTGCATAAATATTAATAAATGTGTTGTTAAATATAATTTTGTCTTATATTACGAAAGTTTTTTTGGTATGAGGTATAAAGTGTTTAAAAGGTATGAGAAATTAAATAAACTGATGAAGCAAAAAATTTTTTATAAAAAATTATCAAAAGTACACTAAAAAAAAATTTTAATCAATTAAAAGTATTTGGTGGAATTTTTATAAATTTCTTCTAAAATCTTTACACATATTGTATGTTAATTACTACGATCATATCTTAAAATATTGTTTTATTCAATAAAAACAAGACATATTTTGAAAAAAATGTTATGAAGTAAATTCAAATGTGCTTAAAAATTATATCTATATAAAATGTAGTCCCAGAAAATAGCTTTTGGTTGTTTAAAAAATTACATTTTTCGAAACGTTTAGAATGGGTGTAAAAATGTGTCATAATTTTACAATAACAGGCAATACAAATGTATTATTAATTAAATAACCAAATTAAAAGTTCTTTATATAAAAAAACAAATAGATTCTCTTAATAAAGAAAACAATTCTGCAGCATTATAATAATACATTTGTACTGAATCCAAGGAAACAAAAATGGAGATATATTAAGCACCAACCCAATTTTCATCTCAAAAATAAAAATAAAAACCGTATTGTTACCCGACGAGTTAAGCCAAAAAATTGCTCAAAATATACTGTTACATAATACATGTCTCCAATCCAATCACCTCAACATGGCTCCAAATAGTTTACAAAGACCCTTTACAGGAATCCATTTTCTTGAGCGCGGACATAATTCGATTTCCAACCTGAATTGCAGTCAGCTTTGTTGAGCCATCAATTTTAACAACCTGGTGCTTATTCGGAACAAGGAGAATTCAATACTCCCTCACTTCTTTGTCACTTCTTTAAGTGCTCTAACGGGTTGTTCGTCTGAATTCCAGCTCCCGTGCATTTTTATTCCTATTATGTTCCAAGATTAGGTTGCAACCGACACATATCAGTCACTTTCAGACCATTGTAATGAGATCATTTGTTGGGATTGCTTATCGTTCGAGTTGCGAGGAAGCGTTCTGTCCTGGAGGAAGTCTGGAGTATGCTGTTTGCAAATGGTTTTAATAAATAATAACAATTTCATATTTTGTTGTTAATCAGTTAAAGTCTAATGTGGCAGACTGTTGAGTTTTGTCTGTTTTGGGTAGTTTTTAATAGTATAGTCTGTCTTCTGAAAATAGTCTTGGCAAAATACTAGACACATTAAGATATAAACGTTCGGATTTTTTTATTGTTATTGATTTTTATTGCTTTTTTATTTTTAATGTTATTGAATATTCGATTGTTGGAATTTTTTGATTGGATCAACAAAAGTTGTTTGTTAATTATCCCAAAATTTAAAACGTTGCTTAGGTAGTTGCAAAATTAAATATATAGATATTTTTCATCAGCACCCAAAAATATTCTTGAATGACAAATTTTCAACAACATTATAATACATTATACTGAATCTAAGAAAAGCAAAAAAAATTGAGATATATTAAGCACCAACTCAATTTTTCATCACAAAAATAAAAAATAAAAACCGTTTTGTTACCCGACGGGGAATAAGCTAAAAATTGCACTAAATACCTTACAATATAAACTTTTGGATTTTTGATTAAATAATTATCAACAAAAATGTTTCATATTTAATTATCCAAATTCTAAAATGTAATTACCAAAATTAAAAAAAAAAAAAATTGTATATGGCTTGATGAGTACCCGGAATATTCTTCAGAGTTTAGTCTGCTTGTTGGAAATTGTCTTGGTAAATACTAAACACATTACCATATAAACGTTTGGATTTTTTGATTGTTATTGGATTTATGATTGATATTGGACTTTTGATTGTGTGGATTTTTGATTGAATAATTGCAATATCAGTTGTTCGATAATTATCCCAAATTTAAAACGTTGCTTAGATAATTAAAAAGAATTATAAATTTTTAGTTACTATAGATATTCACCAAAATTATACCTTATTAGTTACTTTAGATAGTTGCCAAAATTAAATATATATATATATATATATATATTGTTTGATTAGTACCCGAAATATTCTTCTAGTACAGTGAGTTTGCTAAAAATAATCTTGCCTAATACTAAATACATCACGATTTAAACGTTTGGAGTTTTGATTGTTATTGGATTTTTTTATTGGATAATGATCAACAAAAGTTAAACAGTTGTTCAGATAGTTAAAAAAAAATTAAAGTATTTGGTGAAATTTTTATACATGTTTTATTAAATTAAAATTTTAAATTTAAGGTAAAACTTCTTAAACTTGATATATTTTTTATCTTGAGTAACTTTTAATGTTAAACTTTAAATTTTTTTTTTTAAAAAACATTGCTATGAAGTAATTTTAACATATACGCAAAAAAAAATTATGTCTACTTAAGAAACGCAGTCCCAGGAATAGCTTTTTATTTATGATATTCATATTATATATGATATTCAAAACGAAAAAAAAATGAAATTCATAATAATTGACAAAAAAGAAAAAGATAAAATGTATCCACTCTCCATCAATGGAGTTGTTAAAATTGCAAAGAAAAAAAAAATTTAATATATTATTTTTGTTAAAGAAGAATGCTTATTTTTTTCAGTTAGTGATTTAAAAAATTACATTTATATAATTTTTTGATTTAAAAAATTAAATTTTTTCTTCCAAACGTATAGAATGGTTGTGAAATGTGTCATAATTTTAAAATAACAAGAAATACAAATTTAATATTAATTAAACAACCAATTAAAGTCCTTTATATGAAAGAAATAGTTTTTTTATTAAATGAAGAAGTTTCAGCAACATTATACTGAATCTAAGAAAACAATAATTGAGATATATTAAGAACCAACTCAATTTTCATCACAAAAATAAAAAAAATAAAAACCCGTATTGTTACCCGACGGAAATAAGCCAAAGATTGCTCAAAATATAATGTTGCATAATACATGTCTCCAATCAATCAACTCAGCGTGGCTCCAAATAGCTTAGGACCCTTTACCCCGGAATCCATTTTCTTGAGCGAGGAACATAATTCGATTTCCAACCTGAATTGCAGTCCAACTTGGTTGAGCCATCAATTTTAACAACCTGGTGCTTATTCGAAACAAGGAGAATTCAATACTCCCCACTTGTTTGTCATCTCCTCTAAGTGCTCTAACGGGGTTGTTCCTCTGAATTTCTGCCCCGTGCATTTTTATTCTGTTATGTTCCAAGATTAGGCTGCCACCGACACATATCGACACTTTTCAGACCACTGTAACGAGATCATTTGTTGAGCAATACGTAACT